>SJYC01116440.1:0-20174 GCA_006408675.1 Madoqua kirkii
AAGTTTGAATACGATTAAGCACTTATTAAATACATTTACTTTTTAGAAAATAAAAAGTTATGTATAATTAATTGTGTTATATATATATATATATTTATGGCTTGTTAGTTTCTAGGGAGCAGAAACAGATTTAGACTTATTTTTGGTCTTTCAACTTTTTAAGCTTTCCAGTTGTATTGCAATAAAAAAGGGGACCATTTCCAGTATAACTTTCTCAAAGCAGATATGCTGCAAAAATACAAACAGACAGAAAGCAGATGTGCTGCTGTTTTGTATGTGGCTTTAGCAATTTATAATTGTTCCTAGAATTTTGTATTATTGATATCTAAATGAAGCATTTTGATCTTTGAGAAAATTGTACTGTATACCAGCTTACACAAGTGTTAGGAAGAATTACAAATGTGTTTCTGTTCTACAGATAGAAATTTAGTGAGGAACAATCCAGTGGACTTTTTGCCACATACCAACTAGTTGTTTAAACATCAAATTTTCATTTAACTCCTGATCTTGGTACCAAGAGAATAGTGTTTTCTGCAGTACAATTAGTTCTGAATTTTTGAGGAGCTGGTTTACGTCTGTATGATAGTGGCTAAAAGTAATGCTGCTTATGGTATCCTATCACTAGTAATTATAATAAAACTACTAGTTTTATTATTAGTAAATAAGCTGAATGTTTAAGTGTCACTGAAAAAGGTCATGGAGGTCTTATGTGCAGAATAGTGCACTAAAGTATGCTTTCCATATCCATATTGATATCTGCTGTATGCAGTTTAAGTCGTTCAATTGTGTACGACTCTTTGCAACCCAGTGGACTTTAGCCCACCAGGCTCCTCCGTCCGTGGGGTTCTCCAGGCAAGAATACTGGAGTGGGTTGCCATTTCCTTCTCCAGGGGATCTTCCCTACCCAGGGATCGAACCCAGGCCTCCTGCATTGCAGGCAGATGCTTTAACCTCTGAGCCACCAGCGAAGCCTTAAGTGTAAGTTTATTTTAACTAACTCATTAGGATTATAAGTCAAAATACCCACATTAAAATAGAAAATATTTTTAATGTGAAGGAAAGTTTGTTTCACAGGTCACTTGTCTCAGGGGCACATGGATATCAAGTATTTTAAGACTAACCAAGAACAGATTTCATCACCATCAAGGCTGCTTTATTTTTGCCTTTGTTTCTACCAGCCAGAGAAAAATTTTATTAATGATTCTGAATAACATATTAGGTGCTGTATTGCCAGTGTGAAATGTTCAAGTGAATGATTAATAGAATTACATGTGTGCCAAGTTATATTATAATCACTAGGTGATTTGCATAATGTAAGTTTTAAAAACAAAATTTTCATAGACTGTTTCATTGTATCTTTATGTATTTTAAAAGATATATATTACATCCTTTAAAAGGATAGATTTTTAATATTAATAGATTCCTGATTGTAGAGATAATGTTTATTAGTCCTCATATAGCTAGAGTTTAAAAGTCTGCCAGGTGAATTCCTAGTATTAACATAAATGAAAAGTAAGTGCAAATTGTAGTGTCAGAGGATCTATGAACTTATCAGACCATAGACCAGTCAGTTAATTACCTGTAATTTAGAAAATTGCCATTAGGAAACCACAAGTTTTTTAGGCACCAGAGCCTTTCCATTATTTGTTAACGATATATAGAAGCTTGATTTCTTTCAGGGAAGAAAATTTAAACAAAAAATACTGTTCTCTTTATATTTCTGTTTGTCACTAGTGGTAAAAAAATGTCATTTATTTTAGTTAACCTTGTCAGAAGCAGTCAGATTCTGTTTTGAGAGCTAACAAGAAAAATGTTATGCAAGGGAAGGTACACTCATTAGCAAAGAAGGGTATCATAAATATAATTATTGTTTTGTTACAAGTAAAAGTAATTGTCTAATTTACTCTAATCATTTTTTGTGTCATTTTACACTTTGTTCAGTTACTTAATTGAGAATTGAGATAAGTTATGAGGCATTTTATTACTTAAAGTAATTACTAGCCCAAAGGTATTCCTGTACTGTTTTTTATGATTCACTTGGGCAGTCTCATTGGCTAAAGATGAATTGCTTTTTTGAGGTCATAATTTGGTCACTCACTCCTAAATCTGGTGTAGATGATAAAGTTACTTACTAAGGCAGGTATATTGTAAACATTTTAAGAGTTACAAAATCTTAAAAGTTACGATTTTATATCCTAAAAATTTACTTAAAAGTTCTGAAAAGATTGCTTACAGCAGTTCAAAATTTTTGAAAATCGTTTTCATCCCTGTTCCACCTGCTGTTTGCAGTGTTAACTTCCCTGTTACCAGAAGTCCTACATTTTACTGCTTCTTCCTGAACTCATCTATAGACTCTCAGTGTTAAAGCCAGAAGAGCCCTTCCAGATTATCTAACTCAGCACCCTCATTTTCCAGATGAGGAAACTGAGGCCTTGGACTAGAACAGAAGTCTCCTGACTGAGTCCAGGACTCTTTCTGTTGCATCATGCTGCCCGATGTTTGTTTATGGAACTCAGCAACATCACATACAGGGTGAGCTTCTTTTTTTTCAAACGAACACACAAAGTGGCTTGCTCCTCTCATCAGGTGGTGTCATCATTCTTAACTTTCATCTTCCGTGTTTTACCCATACCTATTTTAATCCACAATATAGCCCAATTACCCATGAATTTATTTTGCTGCTACTACTTTTTGGCATTTGACCATTATTTTTGAGAGTTAAACTCTTTGTAATATGTTTTCTTATCCATAACCATGGTAGCCTTACCAGGCATTATAGCAACAGTAGATTAAAATTCTTACAAGGATGACTTAGGAAATCTTAAATTTAGATTTAAAAAGTAGTTATCAGTAGATAAGTACAAGAGCGTGTATATGAGATCTAAGAGCAGATGTTATACGAAATATGAGAGCAATCTTTTTGTGAAATAACAAAATCCCAAGAAATATTAGCCAACAGTGTGACATGGTTGCTGTAAAATACCTTATTCTGTGAACTCATAGATTTAAACTCACTAGTGTTTTAGATCATCATTTTCTGTGTAAATGCTCATGATGTCCTAATTTTGGCTAGTGAGAGCCTCTTCAGGTTGGTTCCTGTGTCCTTTGGATAAGACCTTAGAAGTTTTAAGTAGCTGTCTTGCTTTTTGGTTTGACATCGTATTAATAGGTTTGCGTGGTTTTCTAAGGTAACTCAAGGACTTTTAAGTTCTTATAGTAAGTTCAAGATGTATAAGTTTCTGTAGGTCCAAAGTATCGTTTCCACTAACTTGTTCACTAATAAACACTGTCCATCATTAATTTTGCTTTTTGTAAAAGTAGGAGAAAACAAGATCTTTCAGCTTAAACAAAATTAGCGTGCTTCTCTTGTATTCTCTTGTATTTTAAAATCTCTTGTTTCATATTACTGAAATAACCATGATGTCAACCTCTAGAATTTTGGGTAAACGAAAGCACTAATGCTCAGCTATGAATGTTGGATAAATTTAGATTGGACAGGATACTGCCTTCACAGTTACACTTTACATCACTTACCTATGTATAATATGTATATGTCATTGGAACATATATATATGTATGTTACTAGAACACACACACACACACATATGTTACTAGAATTCTTTGCCTGTTTAACTGTTTCTCAGCAATTTTAAAGGGCCCCTGTAACTAACTGTGTTTCAGGTGAACTAAGTCAGAGGTCCAGAAATACTATGTGACGGTAGTTTTCCTGAAAAGATTTTCTGTGGGGAGGATTATAGATGTTTTATTTTGACAAGGGCATCGTACATAAATTGTGCTTTGATTATGGTTCTCTTATGCATGAGGGCTGGCTTTTATGACTTCTGGAGGGGTGTGTGTGTGTGTATTGTTGTTCAGTTGCTCAGTCTTATCCAACTTTGTGACCCCGTGGCCTGCAGCACACCAGGTTCCTCTGTCCTCCACTATCTTGGGAATTTGCTCAAATTCTTGTCCATTGAGTCAGTAATGCTAATCTAACCATTTTATCCTCTACTGCCCTCTCTCCTTTTGCCTTCAATCTTTCTAAGCATCAGGATCTTTTCCAGTGAGTCAGCTCTTCACATCAGGTGGTCAGAGTATTGGAGCTTCATTTTCAATCCTTCCAGTGAATATTCAGAGTTGGTTTTCTTTAGGATTGACTGGTTTGATCTTCTTGTTGTTTATAGCTATTATGTGCTAGAATGTAAACTACAGACTGCCTTTTAAATGCTTGTAATTTGATAGTGACTGAAAATATGCACACTATAAAATGATAGAAAACAATGTTAACACATAAATTATAAATTGCTTTTCATGCACTTCTACTACCTGTGAGGTTTTTTAGAGTAGGTTTTATTTCTGTTGTACAGAATAGGAAACTGGGGCTTAGGGTAGTTAAATGACTTGGTGTAATGCTTTACTGTCAAAAACAATAACATTTGAAAGAAAATACAAATTTGAAAGGCAATGGCACCCCACTCCAGTATTCTTGCCTGGAAAATCCCATGGACGGAGAAGCCTGGTAGGCTGCAGTCTGTGGGGTCGCAGACTGAGCGACTTCACTTTCACTTCGCTTTTGTGCATTGGAGAAGGAAATGGCAACCCACTCCAGTGTTCTTGCCTGGAGAATCCCAGGGATGGCGGAGCCTGGTGGGCTGCCATCTATGGGGTTGCACAGAGTTGGACACGACTGATGTGACTTAGCAGCAGCAACTTTGAAAAGAGTTCTTCTAAAACTATGCTTTAGGGGTACAGGAGGAAAGGAGGAAACACCTTTAATGTTGACATTTGAATAGTCTTCATAAGGAGATGACATTTGAAGAATAGAAAAATTTTAACACTTGTAGTTGGAACAAAGAGCTTAAAAAGCATAAATGTGGAAATTAGGGGTTTGTTAGAATAGTTTTTACTCACTTGAATGTAGAGTACATTCAAAGAAGATGCTGTACAGTCAGGTAGATACTTCAAGACCATACACTGGAGAAGGAGAACTTAAATGCTTCTGTAAGCAATTTAGAGTGAATGTGGAAGCTAATAGGTAGTCATGAATACATATGACATAATCAGCATTATAGTTTATGTGTAGATGTCAGAAGATAGTATGAAGAGACCTAGAAGTCATTGAGGGTATTGTAGTAGTAGAGGTGATAGGTACTGCAAAAAGAAGGCATGACTGAAAGGGATGTTTTAAAGGTAAGAGATAGCAGGTAGAAGCCGAGATAGAAAATTGAATGCAGAAAAAAATACTAAAATTTAAATTGTAGTGAATTACAGAACTAGTAATAGTTATGGGCAAGAGGAAAAACGTTTTGGCAGGGCATAAGTTGCTTCCAATAATGCTGAGTGATGATAACTGAAAGGACATAGATATTTGTGCTTTAGTCAGCTGGAATTGTGATTCCTAGGTGGCTTGAGGTAAAGAATCTGCCTGCCTATGTAGGAGACGTGAGTTTGATCCCTGGGTCAGAAAGATCCCCTGGAGGAGGAAATGGCAACCCACTGTAGGTATTCTTGCTGGGAAAATCCCAGAGTCCTGTGGACTGTGGAGGGGTATAGTTCATTGGGTCCCAAAGAGTCAGCTGGACACGACTGAGTGACGGAGCAGGCTCATATGCAGCTAGAATTGGAATGTTTGGAATGGGAAAGATGGGTGTGTGTGTTTGGCATGTAGCAGGACAGCTGGTGGTTTTGTAATTCTTCACAGTGGATGAGATCCTTAGTTGGAGGAGTGGAGTAAAGATCAAAGGGCTGAAAAGAAGTCTGCTACATACTGTAGATAAGGAAGAAAAATCAGTGAAGTGGACAGAAACAGAAAGTCACATGTTGGAAGTTTAAAGTTTTTTTTTTTTTTTTAATCTTAATTTCTGGAAATGGCAAGTAGTATGAAATAATGAAGGCATAGGAAGACCTGTTGAATTTTGGGGGGGATTCGTAACAATGTTCTTTAGAGTCCATAAAATTTTAACAATAACAAAAACATTTTCTTCTATATATACTTAAACATATTCTTTTACTTAAATGCATTAGATATACATTTTGCCACATACTCTTTTCTTTTGCTTCCTCCCTCATCAGTTCAGTTCAGTTGCTCAGTTGTGTCCACCTCTTTGTGACCCCATGGACTGCAGCATGCCAGGCTTCCCTGTCCATCACCAACTCCCAGAACCTGCTCAGACTCATGTCCATCCAGTTGGTGATGCCATCCAGCCATCTCATCCTTTTTCGTCCCCTTCTCCTCCTGCCTCAGTCTTTCCCAGCATCAGGGTCTTTTCTAACAAGTCAGCTGTTCATATCAAGTGGCCAAAGTATTGGAGCTTCAGGTCTGTGAGTTTATTGTCTTGAATGACTTTACAATCCATGAATATCATGAATATACCATGGTCTTGTTTTGATTCTTCCCGTTAATGGGCATTCACTATACTAACTTTTTTGCCATTAAAACCCAGTCTTCTTATATAAACATCCTTAGGAATTTGTGATTTTATCTCTCTGTATTATAGAGTATACATCTTAGTTGAACTCTGTGACATTACAACTGTGTGACCACATTTTAACAAAAAAACAAAAAAGGCAAATTCTTATTTTTCCAGTCTAATATTTTTAGTTTTAATAAGAATTGCCAGATTGTTTTCCAAGGATTTTTTTCTTTTTTACATTTCCATGTGCACTACATGGGGATAACGTCGTATTTTTCAATAGAATATAATGTTTGGTCATTTGATTCTGTGCCTTTTTTGTTCATTTCTTTTGTAAATATTTAAAAACTTCTGGTCTTTTAAGTACAGTGTTTTCTCATCTCTATTTATAGGTATGAATTACTGAAGCAGAGAAAAGCTGTTGTTTTTTTATTGGCCACTACTATATTAAATTCCTTTATGAAGGGCTGGTGATATTTGCTAATAATATAATATGTCTAGAAGACCCAACAGCTTCTGTGATGGAGACTACTTTTTCTCTTTTGTATCTTTTTCTACTACTTCTTCAGTCAGCACAGAACAATAGGGTGAATAAAAATAAAGGTTTTTGAAGTGAGCAAAAAATCAGAAAGTCCTAATAACTTTTACCAAAGAAGTAAAGCCACCTGAAATTAAGGGGCTTTGAGTGAGATAGAATCTTTATAAAGTTTTTGAAAATCCGTAACGGCAAATTTGAGAAGGAAGTTAAAAATGTAGTAGAATGATTGCCTGATACCTCAGAGGAACAAAAAGTTTTAGACACCAAAATAGTTAAATGTCATGACGATAGCATTTGTGTTGAAATGTCTGATCTGCATGAAAATGGAGGGAATGGAGATACAGATCAGGTGAATGATGTGGGATTGGAGGATACTGAGAAGCTGGAGTAATGTGAGATGATCTTAAAAACCTGTTCAGTTACTTAAACTGAGTAGATCAAAAATATAAGGAGTTGACAGCGAAAAACTACCACGAGGGCTTCCCTGGTGGCTTAGTGTTAAAGAACCCACCTGCCAGTGCAGGTCGATGAAGGAGACACAGGTTCAGTTCCTGGATCTGGAACGTCTGGAGAAGGAGATGGCAACCCACCCCAGTATTCTTACCTGGAGAATCCCATGGACAGAGGAGCCTGGCCGGCTACAGTCCATGGGGTTGCATAGAGTTGGACACACTGAAGTGACTTAGTACGTACACACAGTGAAAAAGAGGGTGTGTGTATTTTGTTTTGTTTACAGTTACAGGATTTAAAGATAGAGAAGTTTTTAAGTATGTACTGTGATGTAGGCATGGTTTGTATGACGTAGGGAACTTGTTAAGATAGACATGCCTGGGCTGTACATCTGACTTGCTGAAACTTAATTAAGACTTTCCCTGGTTGGCACAAAATTTATAACATTACTTTGAAGAAGCTGCACAAGTGATTTTGATACATCACACTAAGTAAGACTATTAGGCTAGAAATTGGAATGTGGCCTTTTTTCCCCTTCATACATAACGTTGTGGTCCCCTTCCACCCCACCCCACCCCAAAGAAATGGAGATACAAGTTACTGAAATTGAGAGAGTAGTAGAGATCAATATTGGAGTGGCTGAGAGGGAACACTGAATTTTAATCATCATCGGAGATTATTTTTTGGTCTTTTTAAAACATCACTGACCTAGTGGAAACATTTATTCATTTGGTCAACAATCATTGGGTGCTTTTTATGAATCGAACTGTTATTTCAGGCACAATAGTAGTGAATGATAAGGATTAAGTGTCTGCTCTCACATAGCTTGCATTTTATTAATGAACACGAATAAACTGTCATTCCTAGGGTACAGTATTTGTTAACTGAGTCACCATAGTGTTTGAAAAATCTGCCGTACCCTATGGCTCATCGTATTATATGATCCAGAATTGTTTATGTAGAGTAGTGGTCTATGTAAATAAAAAATTAATTTTGAAATGAACGTTTTCATTTGCTGCTGTTACCTCTTGCTGCTTTTTTACTATTCTTTTAGGTATCACTCTGAAAGCTTCCTTTACCACTAATGTAAGGGAAGACAAGAAAGAGGTAAACCCATTTCCATCACGTAATGGAAATGAGGAACATTCTTTGAGTTCTGGCAGTCTTGAGTTTCAACACAATTGCTTCTTCAATATAGAACAGTCCAAAGGGAAATAATTCCAAACTCCTACCTACTGGCTGTGAATAGATTGAAAACCTTTCCAAAGTTAGATAACCCTGTGATAACTCATTGAGTACCCAGAAACTCAGAAAGGGGATGAAGTTCTTCTTTGATCTTGCTCTTCCTCTCCCAGCCCATATCTCTGTATAAGTTTTGGAAATAGCAGATGTTTTGTTTTCATCTCCATTTTGCAGTCACTATTTTCATGGGTTCAGTTTTGCATACTACTCACACCTAGTGCTAGAGCCATCCCTCTTGGTTTTTTTTATTAACCAGTTTTTTAAAGAGAAATTGATTGTATATTTACACGTAAATGTTTTGAGGTTTTAATTAATATTAGGGCATCCTAAACCAGGGGGGGAAGCTCTCCTGTTCCCTTCAGCTCTAAAGCCTATGATTCTTAATATTTTATATATTATCAGTTAAGTCTCTCAGTTGTGTCCGACTCTTTGCGACCCCTTGAATCGCAGCACGCCAGGCCTCCCTGTTCATCACCAACTCCCGGAGTTCACTCAGACTCACATCCATTGAGTCGGTGATGCCATCCAGCCATCTCATCCTCTGTCGTCCCCTTTTCCTCCTGCCCTCAATCCCTTCCAGCATCGGGGTCTTTTCCAGTGAGTCAGCTCTTCACATGAAGTGGCCAAAGTACTGGAGTTTCAGCTTCAGCATCCTTCCCTCCAAAGAAATCCCAGGGTTGATCTCCTTCAGAATGGACTGGTTGGATCTCCTTGCAGTCCAAGGGACTCTCAAGAGTCTTCTCCAACACCATAGTTGAAATGAATCAATTCTTTGGCGCTCAGCCTTCTTCACAGTCCAACTCTCACATCCATACATGACCACTGGAAAAACCATAGCCTTGACTAGACAGACCTTAGTCGGAAAAGTAATGGCTCTACTTTTGAATAAATTGGAATGAAAACTGACCTTTTCCAGTCCTGTGGCCACTGCTGAGTTTTCCAAGTTTGCTGGCATATTGAGTGCAGCACCTTCACAGCATACTCTTTCAGGATTTGAAACAGCTCAACTGGAATTCCATCACCTCCACTAGCTTTGTTGGTAGTGATGCTTTCTAAGGCCCACTTGACTTCACATTCCAGGATGTTTGGCTCTAGAAGAGTGATCACACTATTGCGATTATAGATTGTATCAATTAACAGTTACTTTGTATCAACAGGCCCAAAGAAAATTCTGCTCTAAAAAGTAAGTTTAGTTATATAATTGAGGTTAAAAACAAAGACTTTTTCCCCCTGATTTGTGTTTTATTTATTATAATTTATATTTTGAGCTTTTAGGTCATTTGTTGTTTAGCCGCTAAGTCTTGTTTGACTCTCTTGTGACCCCATGGACTGTAGCTTGACAGGCTCCTCTACCCATGGAATTTTCTAGGCAAGCATATTGGAGAGGGTTGATGTTTCTTTATCCAGAGGATCTTCCCAACCCAGGGATCAGACTTATGTCTCCTGCATTGTCTGGTGGATTCTTTACCACTGAGTCACCAGGGAAGTTAGGTCAGTAGGGTACCTATAAAATGCTAAAAACCTTGCCGTAGAATGAGAATAGGTATGATTTGTGGGAACTGTTTTAGTCTTATAAACTTATATGACTTGGTTCAAGTGCTCATTGTTTCTAACATATGTATTCATTTTCATATAACATTTTATTTGTAACTTTTTTTTTTCATAATGATTACTCTTATAACTAATCATTGAATGATTTTCATTGAATGGTTTTGACGTGTGCCCTGTAAAACTTTTTTTTTTTTTCAAAGAATTTTTTTTTCCCTTTAGTTCAGCGAATTGTATAAGAAAATTCTGCTCTGAAAAGTAAGTTTAGTTGTATAATTGTGGTTAAAACAAAGATTAAATATCTGTTTACCATATGGTAATCAAGGATGTTTTTTCTTTCTTTCTTTTTTTTTTTTACTATACTAATAATTGAGGCTTCCCTGTGGCTCAGAGGTTAAAGCATCTTCCTGCAATGCAGGAGCCCTGGGTTCGATCCCTGGGTCTGGAAGATCCCCTGGAGAAGGAAATGGTAACCCACTCCAGTATTCTTGCCTGGAGAATCCCATGGATGGAGAAGCCTGGTAGGCTACAGTCCACAGGGTCACAGAGTCCAACACGACTGAGCAACTTCACTTTCACCTTCAATAAAGCTTACTGCCAACTCCTTAATATTTTCAGAGGAGATCAAAGTGATTCTGAAGTTTATGTCTCTGGGTGAAGACAATATTTTCTTTTCCCTTAATGTAATTCCTTCTTCTCCAAGAAGGAGATGAAGTTGGGAGCAATGAGAAGAAAAGCACTCACCCTCTAATTTGTGCCTTAGAGGGGTGTGTGTGTGTGTGTGTGTGTGTGTGTGTGCGAGCTATTTATTGGCAGGGGGTGGGAGGAGGATGTTAGCTATTTATTGAGGCTGTGTGTGTGTGTTTTAGCTATTTATTGAGAAGCTAGCATGCCTTTGCATCACATTGAAGGAAGCAGGCTATTCTAATACCTGTACTTCAGAAGCAGGAAATTGATCAGCAATTTGATAGTCAGTCTGCTGAAATGGAATGTGTCTAGATAGATTTATACCAACTTGTCTTCTCTGTAGTTGTTTACTTTTCAGAGAAAGGAGAGTCAGGCCCAGGACTTCATATTCAAATCAGAGTCAGAAAACTAGGATGCATGTTGAGTGTGAAATCAGTCGTTGTTTTGTCTCTGCACTCACTGTTCTCATTCTTAATAGATTTCCCTGTCCTTCACATTTATTAATATGGAGAAAACACTAGGCTTTAACTGTTACAGTGGTCTGGAAAAGATGACAGCCTGATGAGAAACTGGAAGAGGTAAAGAGAGTTAAAATTGTTATTTTTTTCTCCCCAGTGACATTTTCAGATGGTTAACTTTAAACAGAATCCAAACAAGATCTGCACACTGCTTTTGGTTGCTAAATTCCAATCTCTTCCACCTGTTGGTAAAAAAAAGTTTGTCTTGTCAAATGCCCCACGTTCTCTCTTTGGCTTGTCACATGGCTTTGCTGGTGGGTCAGGTGGTAAAGAATCTGCCTGCCTTGCAGGAGACCTGGGTTTCATCCCTGGGTTGGGAAGATCTCCTGGAGGAGGGCATGGCAACCCACTCCAGTACTCTTGTCTGGAGAATCCTCATGGACAGAGGAGCCTGGAGGGCTACGGTCCATGGGGTCGCAAAGAGTTGGACACGACTGAGCAGCTAAACACGCACATCCTTGTGGAATTACTGTTTCACTCTGCCGTCCTCCTGTACCTTCTGTAAAGTGATAGTTAAGAGGTGTGTTTAAATGCTCTTTTCTTTGATCATGAAGTCTTCTTTTTTCTTCCTTCTGCCTCACCTTGAGGCATAGACCATTTGGTTGTGTCCCTTTTTGTGGTGTTGATAAGTGAATTTAGTTGTTGTTAGTCTAATATATCCGTTATAAAATTCTACATTGGATTTCCCCCTGGTGGTCATAGTGCCCATTAATGATTGTTGCCCGGATTTTAATTTTCTTAGGGATAAAAAATTGTTGTTTTTAAAATCCTATCATTGTTTTTGCATTGATTAGTTGTGATTAGATGGAATTCTGTAAAGAAGGGCTCTTCCTAGTCAAGTACTGGGATATTCTGAAAGAGAACTTCCATGACAAAAGCAGGGTATATGCTTGAGTTGTTTTAGTTACCAACTTTTAGACTGATAAGTTGGTGATGCCCTGTCAAGGTGACCAGTGATGTGAAATTTATTTTTAATTTTTATAATCTCATGGATTAAAAACTATTTTGAGGTGTTTTAATCCATTGTGGTTCCTGTCTCCTTTTGACATGACGCACGTGGCCTTTGGTTGTTTCCTTGCTCTCTTGCATGGCAAGATATTCCAGGTTTTCTGCTTCAGTCCTGGAATTGGTCATTCCTCCAAAGCAGTTTTATTTCTATTTAGAGACTGCAGTCAAAGCATGGAGTGCTGTTTACTACTAGGTTATCATTAGTTGCTGTGAGGCCTTTTTAGAATAAGGAAATAAATGTGTATGTTTAGTAGGAGAAATAAATCACAAATTCTTGCTTATATTTCAGTTCAAATTTAAGGTTACTCTAAGGTTTTAAAGCCTGATTTGATTGTATGATTTTATTAAAAATATATCTGCATTATAAACATTAAAATATTTTTTTTACTAAATTCCATCAGATAAGAGACTTTTTAATAAAAGTAAAATGACCACACTTACTTATTATTTTTAAAGAAAGTGTTCCGTGGGATAATGTGACATGTTTATCCTCTGTCTTCTCATGCTCCGTAGCATACTGCAGTGTATCCTTCAGGGGCAGCCAGCTTGAGGTACAGAGAGTAGTACAGCATGAAGAGAAGATGAGAAGATTTTTACTGCTGCCCTATTTGTGTATATTTTTTCTTTTGGAAAATTTTGGTTTGTAATGGATTTAACATAATTTCTTATTTGCTATATATTTATAAAAATATTCAAATTAATAATACTAATAGAATGACTATAATAAGACTACAGAAAGCAATTTAAACTTTTTTGTGTTTTTTTTGGGGGGGGGGTTGGTCTCTAGGTTACATCCCTTAGGGATATGTGCAATCAAAATACTACTTCAAAGTATATTAGTTTTCTTTTAAGATTATAAATAATTTCAGCAGTTTACAAAAAGAGAGACTTACTTTCCAGTCTCTCGCATGTAGATAATGTGGGTTGACTGTGGCTCTGTTTTGTGTCTTCTTTGGGGATCCAGGCTTTTGCAACAGAACCCATGTAGGACACATTCATTCTTGTGGCAGAAGAGAAGAAGAGCACTGGCAGATACTTCTAATACCTCTTAAAGCTGTGATTCATCAGCTCATCCACTCAATTTATGTCATACAACCAAGGTCCAAGCTGTTGGCGCGGGAATGAATTAGCTATTGCAGGAAAGGAGAAGAGTGATTAAATTTTTTTTAGTTTATTTTTTATTTATTTTCGGCTGCGCTGCGTCTTCTTGTAACTTCTTCAACTAGGACCTTTCTCTGGGTGGGGTGAGCAGGGGGCTCCTGTTTGCTGCAGTATGTAGGCTTCTCATTGTCGTGGCTGCCCTTGTGGAGCACAGACTCCAGGACGTGTGGGCTTCAGTAGTCGGGGCTCCTGGCTTGAGAGCCCGGGCTCAGTAGTTGTGGCATACGGGCTTAGCTGTTCCTGGCATGTGTGTCCCTTCAGACACAGGGATCGAACCTGTGTCCCCTGCATTGGCAGGCAGATTTTTTTTTTTAATCACCACACCACCTGGGAATGTCCTTATAAAAATAGAAAGTTTGGACACAGACATAGAGGAAGAACAGTGTGAAGAGCCACATTGAGCTATGGCAAGGTGGCTTGAGGAATGCATCCAGGAGCCAAGGAAGCTAGGAGAGAGACTTCCTCAGCACCTTTAGAAGGAGCATTGCCCTGCCAACACCTTGATGCTTGGACTTCTGACTTCCAAAACTATAAGGCAGTCAATTTCTGCTGTAATCCACCTTGCGTGTGGCACCTGTTATGGTAGGCCCAGGAAACTAGTCCAGTGCCATGGATTGACAGTGCTGTCCAGTTCGGCTTCATTGTAAGGGCATAGGAAGGAATCTAAGCTCTGCCTTTAGGTTGGCATATCAGAAGGGACTTGATTGTTGGGGTAGAGAATTTTGGACTTTGCTAAAGGTGTGTCTTAATAAGTTCCACAGTCAGGGCTAGAAGAAACTAGCTTGAGGGCACTTTATTCTTTTAACCTTTATTGTTTAATAATAGAGTAGTCTTACTGCTGAGGAAATGGAAATGATGGATGCTCTGTTTAAACTTCAGATTTGTTGTCCTTTTAAGCTCTGAAAAGCTGCCACATACTCGAGTTCTGTCTAAGCTAGAGTTCTGCATAAACCAATCACCGCTAAATTTTATGATTGATTTGTTAGGGGAGTTTTGAAAGTTAGGTGTTGTGGGTTGAATTATGTTCCTTCAAAGATGTGTGAAAGTTGTAATGCCCGATACTGGTGAATGGGATCTTACTTGGACATGAAATTCTTGCAGATGTAATTAAGATGAGGTCTTTAGGGTGAGTCATTTTCCTACTGTGAGAGATGTCCTTAAAAAAGTGGGAAATTTAAACACAGATTCATGGACATAAAGAGAACGGTATGTGTCTGTGAAGACATGGACACAGTGGGAAGATGGACATGTGAATGAAGATGGAGACAAGAATTAGATTGCCACAGGTCAAGAAATGCCTGGAGCCACTACCCAGAACTGGAAGAGGCAAGGGAACATCTTCCTGGAGAACCATTGGAGAGTACATGACCCTGCCAAAATCGTGATATCAGACTTTCAGCCTCCATAACCGAGACAATACATTTGTGTTGTTTTTAGCTACTCTGTTTGTGGCACCTTGTTATAGGCACCCTAGGAAACTGATACAGAAGGACACATGGATTTTCAAAGTGCTTTCTCTGTTATCTGAAGAGCTGCTTTTCAGTCATCACATTTTACACAGACTATCAGATTGCTTTCAGTAGGGTGAAGAAGGGCTTCCCAAACTTTGCTGTGTATTGTATTCACGTGGAAATCTTTCATAAATACTGCTGTATGGCTCCCACCTCCAGAGATTCTGGTTTAACTAGTATAGGATGCTACATAGTCAGCAGGCTTTTTCAAGGTTCCCCAGATGACATAATATACGGCAGATTTTGAAAAATCGTGGGGCTAAACCTTCTACCTTAGTCAGACATTCTCCTAGCTTGCCCTGAACATATAGTTTTGTGTTCATTTAGTTTTTATTAGCCTCTAGGTAATTCCAGTCCCAAAGAAAGGCAATGCCAAAGAATGCCAAAGAATGTTCAAACTACTGCACAATTGCACTCATCTCACATGCTAGTAAAGTAACGCTCAAAATTCTCCAAGCCAGGCTTTAGCAATACATGAACTGTGAACTTCCAGATGTTCAAGCTGGCTTTAGAAAAGGCAGAGGAACCAGAGATCAAATTGCCAACATCCACTGGATCATGGAAAAAGCAAGAGAGTTCCAGGAAAACATCTATTTCTGCTTTCTTGACTGTGCCAAAGCCTTTGACTGTGTGGATCACAATAAACTGGAAAATTCTGAAAGAGATGTAAATATGACATCACCTGTCCTGCCTCTTGAGAAACCGATATGCAGGTCAGGAAGCAACAGTTCGAACTGGACATGGAACAACAGACTGGTTCCAAATAGGAAAAGGAGTATGTCAAGGCTGTATATTGTCACCCTGTTTATTTAACTTCTATGCAGAGTACATCATGAAAAACGCTGGGCTGGAAGACACACAAGCTGGAATCAAGATTGCCGGGAGAAATATCAATAATCTCAGATATGCAAATGACACCACCCTTACGGCAGAAAGTGAAGAGGAACTAAAAAGCCTCTTGATGAAAGTGAAAGAGGAGAGTGAAAAAGTTGTCATAAAGTTCAACATTCAGAAAACTAAGATCATGGCATCTGGTCCCATCACATCATGGGAAATAGATGGGGGAAAAGTGGAAACAGTGTCAGACTTCATTTCGAGGGGCTCCAAAATCACTGCAGATGGTGATTGCAGCCATAAAATTAAAAGACGCTTACTCTTTGGAAGGAAAGTTATGACCAACCTAGATAGCATATTGAAAAGCAGAGCCATTACTTTGCCAAAAGGTCTGTCTAGTCAAGGCTATGGTTTTCCCATTGGTCATGTATGGATGTGAGAGTTAGACTGTGAAGAAAGCTGAGCACTGAAGAATTGATGCTTTTGAACTGTGGTGTTGGAGAAGACTCTTGAGAGTCCCTTGGACTGCAAGGAGATCCAACCAGTCCATTCTAAAGAGATCAGAGGCAGAAAGTGAAGAGGAACTAAAAAGCCTCTTGATGAAAGTGAAAGAGGAGAGTGAAAAAGTTGTCATAAAGTTCAACATTCAGAAAACTAAGATCATGGCATCTGGTCCCATCACATCATGGGAAATAGATGGGGGAAAAGTGGAAACAGTGTCAGACTTCATTTCGAGGGGCTCCAAAATCACTGCAGATGGTGATTGCAGCCATAAAATTAAAAGACGCTTACTCTTTGGAAGGAAAGTTATGACCAACCTAGATAGCATATTGAAAAGCAGAGCCATTACTTTGCCAAAAGGTCTGTCTAGTCAAGGCTATGGTTTTCCCATTGGTCATGTATGGATGTGAGAGTTAGACTGTGAAGAAAGCTGAGCACTGAAGAATTGATGCTTTTGAACTGTGGTGTTGGAGAAGACTCTTGAGAGTCCCTTGGACTGCAAGGAGATCCAACCAGTCCATTCTAAAGAGATCAGCCCTGGGATTTCTTTGGAAGGAATGACGCTAAAGCTGAAACTCCAGTACTTTGGCCACCTCATGCAAAGAGTTGACTCATTGGAAAAGACTGATGCTGGGAGGGATTGGGGGCAGGAGGAGAAGGGGACAACAGAGGATGAGATGGCTGGATGGCATCACCGACTTGATGGAGGTGAGTTTGAGTGAACTCTGAAGTTGGTGATGGACAGGAAGGCCTGGTGTGCTGCAGTTCATGGGGTTGCAAAGAGTCACTCGACTGAACTGAATACACTACTCCTTTACTTATCTCTAGGTGACACACTACACCTCCCCCAAGTTTCTTTGTGTCTTGGCCTATCTTTTAGTTTTTTAATGTAGTGTTCCGTTCTGTTCTTGCCAGCTCATTCGGCATGTGATTATATTCATCTTTATATATGAATTATTTATAAAGTCTAAGATTTATATTATTTATAGTTATTTACAAAGTTTATTATTGTAAAGTGTAAGATCTCTATATTAAAACACCAATTAGATTTAAAAAGTTTCTGAGACGTATGTGCATATATGTTTTTGAATGTTGAAATATATGTTACATAAGTTGCCAGTAAATGAAAAACAAATTTACATTTGTGTTGAAATAGACTTGCACTTTATTAATCATACAAGTAGTATAATTACTCATATCATTATTGACCATTTCGTAAAAGATTATTTTAAGAGTGATAAATTGAAGACCTGAGAGCAGCCACCTTCTCAAACATTTCTTCCAGTCTTCAGGTCTCCCACTTCATATCACTTTTTCACATTGTTAGATGACAATGTGTGTAAGGTCCACCATCTGTAAATATATTCTGGGTTAATAATTTCTCCATAAGAAATTTGATGAATTTTTGTCCATGTGATGGTCTTAAAATAGCATACACAACATAGTTTAGATTATCTGGGTGGCCACTTTTAAGACTATTTATTTTTAATCCTGCAGTAGACATTGTACATGTAGTACCTTGGTATTGATAGGTAATTTTTTTTTTCATGTTTTAGTTGGAAGTGCTATCAGTTAAGGACTATGAATAGTGTTTTAATTTATATTTTCGTAATACAATAAAAGCCAACTCTTGGGACTAGTGTGTTACTTTGTTTTCTTGTAGAAGGTACTTGATAACTACTCAAATTTGAAAATTCTGAGTTAAGACAGTGTATTTATGCATTTGTTATAAGTTCTTGGAAAGCAGGACATCAAGCCATGGTTATTTATTAGCATTTTGTTATATAAAGACTGAAAGACAGAGGCTAGCTTCATGTTTGAGTTGGTGGGGAAGAGATTTCTCTTAACATAGATGATGAGGTTGGGCAGACGTGGAGGATGGTGGGAGTCCACACCGTTAGAGGAGGAATCGCGTCACGGTGCCAGTGCTCCCTCACCACGGCCTCCACACCTTTGAACAGCTTTTCATGAAAGAATTTGGTAAAAAATGGGATGCGACATAGAATTTGTCTGTGAAGACTGTTCTATCCAATATAATTCTTTGTATTAATAGATTGCTGTACTGTTACTGCATTCAGTACCTAGAACAGTGCCAGACTTATATTAGCACTCAGTAAATGTTGAATGAGGGACAAACTGAATCTCAGTAAAACTGTTGAATCAAGTGTCTGTGTCTGGGAAGAAATTCATTTAGAGGTACAGTCTCAGGAAATGTGTAATTTTCACCCCCTCATACTTTTGCTCATCGATTTCATGTTTTATCAAAACTAGAACTTTTGCATGAAGGTGTTTACTACTGTTGAGTACCCTTTTTTGTTGATTAGGTATAAATTTACTGTCTACCTAATGTAATATGAACATAACAGATCAAACTGATCATGGTTTATGTCATGTTTCAATATGAACAATATTGTGGCCTCAGAGGTCTATATCCCCAGGGAAACTCTTGAATTTTTCCAAAGAAGGTTAGCACCAATTGCCATGAGGGGATATATTTTTATACTAGGAGGTCTCAAGCATTTTAGACATAGTATCTCATTACATTCTTAATTTATTAATGACTCCAGAAAATTTTTCTTTAAATGGCCTTATAGCTATCAATATATGCTGCATCAGAAATGAAAACTGTGAAGTTTTATAGTACTAATGCATCTAAATGTAAACAATAACAAACCCATCTATAACATGTTAACACACATAGTATGTCTTATCCAGACAAACATTTTCCAGCCGTTGTTTTAAATGTTTGAAAATCTTTCTGTTAATCTCTGGCTTAGTAGAAGACAGCTGGATTCTCACATCTGCTTCTGCATTCACAAGTTGAGATACATTGTTACAGTTGGAATTTAGGAAAAAATAGGGCTTTTTAAAGATAGAGTTGTAAATTTTAAAAATCAAAATAAGACTCATTTTTCAAATAAACTTGGATATTCTCCTTTGATACTATTCCACATCTCAGCACCTGGGTAGTTTCTTAAGGGTTAGTTGCACTGCAGATCTGAAGTTGTGTCAATGAACTTTTTGTATTCTGTCATGTTAAAATCCATTAGTTTCTCTTGAACTTTGAATGGATTGTTTTCTCATGCATAATTTTGTGCTAGTCATTGGGAAAATATTTGTTCACTGAGTTATACAGATCTTCCAAATGTTCATTATACAATATAAAAAACTAGTCATTAACACCTCCACTGATCTCATCACAGAAGTTCTGGAGTAGTATTGGGAAGCTCATGGTGGCTGATAGATTTTCCAAATCCTAATTATCTCTTAAAAGCTTAAGTTTTATTCTTGCCAACAAATATTGTTAGTTGTTTTCTTAAAAGTGACAGTTTCACTTTGTTTGTTTGCAAGAAAATGTCTGCCAAATTCTCAGTCTGAAAAACCATACTTTGTCAGTTGTTTTAAGTAAAAACGGTATCCCGTGAAAAAAGTAACTAGTTCAGTTTGTAATTCAGACATTTTCATAGTGCTTTTTGAGACAACCGTCGTTTTAGTATGCAGCAGCAGTACTATGTGTATATTTTTTTGTTACAGAGGATATTGCAAAGATGTATTTTGAGGATAAAATTTTAATAAAATTATTTTTCTTGCTTCATCAAGGAGCCTCTTCAGTGAAGAATTTTTTGTGAGTTTTTTTTTTTTAAGTGTATAGTAGTGAATAGTATGGGAGAAGGCAATGGCACCCCACACCAGTACTCTTGCCTGGAGAATCCTATGAACAGAGGAGCTTGGTAGCTGTAGTCCATGGGGTCGCGAAGAGTGG
>SJYC01116442.1:0-26415 GCA_006408675.1 Madoqua kirkii
TATCTAGGTTACCCTACTTTAATTTCCAGACTTCCTTCACAGACTGACTGGAATGACCAGTTATTGTCAGTAGTTGAAAAAGACAAAACACAACTATGGTCTGTCTTCTGTTAACTGTGTGCTTCCCTGGTGGCTCGGACGGTAAAGCCTCTGTCTACAGTGCGGGAGACCTAGGTTCGATCCCTGGCTTGGGAAGATCTCCTGGAGAAGGCAATGGCAATCCACTCCAGACTCTTGCCTGGAAAGTCCCATGGACAGAGGAGCCTGGTAGGCTACAGTCCATGAGGTTGCAGAGTCGGACACGACTGAGCGACTTCATTTTCACTTTCTGTTAACTTAGTGTTTTAATTTCTTATCTTTCCTCATCCCCCTGTCAGTGTACCTTGACTATTTTTAGTCAGTCATTTAACACATATTTATTGAGTCCATCCTTGATTCATATTGAACAGCCACTTTTTTATGTTTGGAAAGTTGAAGTCCACAAGTAAATCAAAGTTGACTCATCACATAATACATGCTAGTTGCTAGTTTGCTCAACCTAGAGAGCTTTGCTGAGATTCTTAAAATTACTTAATTGGGATTCAAAGTTAGTGTTCCCTATCATCAAATCAACTACAAATATTCTGTGAAAACAGTTCCTTGTTTTGTGAAAACCACAATGTATTGTGAGCTAAACAAAAGTGGGTATTAGGTTGGGATTTACATACAGGGCAGAATTTGTAAACACTCCTGGTATAGATCAAGTTGAAACAAATGACAGACATTAGAAGGCTCAGTGTATAATGAAAATATGGTTGCCATTTGCCTAATAAGCACTATATGTAGTAAGTACTCAAACATTTCTTAATGAGGTGGACTCATTATTTCCCCTTTTCCTGATTCCTGGAGATGTCCACCTGAGGTCTGACAGTTTTAAAAACCTTGTAATGCACTCATAAGCGTGTTATAATGATTTATTGAAAACCACTATGTCATCGGGTCCTGTGAGCCTGCAGGGTTTTTACGTAATATTCTGCACTGTAATACTCAAATCATTGAGGTTTAGCAGGAGAAGAGACTATCCACTTCCCTCATTTTCTCTATGAAGGACAGAGGCCCAGAAGAGTCACATTGTCTAAAATCATACAGGATACCTGAGATTTGACTTCTCTTTCATGTTATTTTTAATTTTCATGAGAGCTCTGGATTCCAATGGAAAAAACAAGGATAAGCAAAGTAGTTTACAAGTTTATCCCTTCTAAGATATGCTTTAAATTCTTAAGATTCACTACTTTGTTGTCCATAAATATAACAAAACAAAGCAACGACAGCCAAAAGAAAAAAAACCATAAAAATTGCCTATAGTTACGGACATTCTTCAGAGAGATTGCAGTTTTGATTCCAGAGCATCACAATAAAAGGAGTCATACAAATTTTTTTGGTTTCCGTCTTTGGGGTGGCACAGAGTAGGACACGATTGAAGTGACTTAGCAGCAGCAGCAGCAGTGCATATAAAAGTTCTGTTGACACAGTAGTATAAAAATAGTGTCTGTAATAAGAGCATTATGTCTTAAAAATAACATAACCTTAATTTAAAAAATACTTTTAGTCATAATAAATATTAGCCATCATTTGACTGTTTAGGGCTGCCACAAACCTTTGATTTATTTAGGGAAAAAAGCAAGTTAGCCTTTCTGTAAAATATACATATTGCTAGGCGCGTCCTTAGCAAAATTATCTGAAAGATGCTCATGTGCCATAATTGGAAGGTAAAAGTCAACGCCAGTACCTGCTAATTTCCCTTCAGAAACTATCTTGTCTGCCTATTTTTAAAAAAATTGTATTTGTTTCTCTTGGGGAGGGTCCTGGGAGTGGATACTATAAACTTTTCACTAGAACATTAAATTCAAATTATTAAAGATACCCTTAAAATGTTTACATGAAAATGAGATATAGAACTAATTAGCTTAAAAGGATATTTCTCCTTTTTAATAGTGTGGCTACAAATAATCTCATGAGATTGTTGCTCAGAGGTTACAGCATCTGCCTCCAATGCGGGAGACCCGGGTTCTATCCCTGGGTCAGGAAGATCTTCTGGAGAAGGAAATGGCAATCCACTCCAGTATTCTTGCCTGGAGAATCCCATGGACAGAGAAGCCTAGTAGGTTACAGTCCACTGGGTCACAAAGAGTCAGACACGACTGAGCGACTTCACCTCACCTCACCTCGTGAGATTGTATCTTTAAAAATATAGTTTAAATTTAGCATTTATCTTACTGTCAAGAGTGGTAGAATGTTTGTTTTAAGAAAATTCTTTGCTTCTCTTTGGACTTAAAGACGTCTTTAAAATGTTGGGCAAATAAACCGTGGTTGTAGTCCAGGGCTAAGGCTCCATAAAAAGCACGTATGCTGCTGTTTGTCATTAATATTTAAGAAATTAGCCAAATAATTTGGTTTTATTGTATAGAGTTTTATATTTTAAGTTTTGTTAGTACTAAAATAAGCTGAGATACACATTGCAATTAGAGCTTAATGTTTTTTCTTGAGATTATTTCCCTTTGAGTCCTGATTTGTTGCATTTTACAGTTTTTCAAGAGTAAATATGATTTCATTTAGTCTAATATAATCTTGTGAAATCTTTTAAGCTTTAGTATTGTAAATGTTTATACACATTTTAAGTTATTTCTCAAAGACTTCAGAGCTAAGTCTTAAAGTACACCTCTTCATTGTACCATATTTTATGTACACAAATGGGTTATTACCTTAGTAGGATTTTAATTATTTTTAAAAAAGTAGGAAATGAAGAGTAATGCATTTTGTGTGTGTGTGTGTGTGTGTATGTATGTGTGTATGTGTGAGAGAGTGTGTGTGCTGTTTGTGAGAGTGTTTCTTAGGGAGTAGGAAGAATAAAGGGGCATTGCCGGGCAGAAGATTATGAAGTGCTAATGTATCCTGTTAATGTCATCAACTTTGACAAATTACAGGACATGTAACTATTTTTAGCAATTACAGGACAGGATAGATTCCTAAAAATAGAGGCAAATTTTTGAAAAGATAGACCCTGGTAATCGTGAATATCAGTAATTTAAAAGTCTTCAATGAATGATCTGGAGAAGGAAATGGCAGTCCACTCCAGCACTCTTACCTGAAAAATCCCATGGATGGAGGAGCCTGATAGGCTACAGTCCATGGGGTCCCAACGAGTCAAACACGACTCAGCGACTTCACTTCACTAGTGAATGATCAGAGTTTTCCAGAATTTGTGATGTTGAGTGTGTATCAGTTTGCTAGGGCCACCATAACAAAATACCGCAGACTGACTGGCTTATAAAACAACAGAAGTTTATTTCCTCATAGTGCTGGAAAAGTCCAGGATGCAAGTGCTGGCAGGTTTGGTTTCTCCCGAGGCCTCTCCTTGGCTTGCAGGGGGTTGCCTTCTTGCCTCTTCACATGGTCTTTCCTCCGTGCACATGCATTTCTGGTGTCTCTTCCTCCTCGTAAAAGGACACTCATCATGTTGGGTTATATTCACATTATGAAAGATTCACTGTAATGACTTCTCTTTAATGTAATCACCTCTTTAAAGACCCCCTCTTCAAATAAAGTGAGATTGTATCTTTAAAAATATAGTTTAAATTTAGCATTTATCTTACTGTCAAGAGTGGTAGAATGTTTGTTTTAAGAAAATTCTTTGCTTCTCTTTGGACTTAAAGACGTCTTTAAAATGTTGGGCAAATAAACCGTGGTTGTAGTCCAGGGCTAAGGCTCCATAAAAAGCACGTATGCTGCTGTTTGTCATTAATATTTAAGAAATTAGCCAAATAATTTGGTTTTATTGTATAGAGTTTTATATTTTAAGTTTTGTTAGTACTAAAATAAGCTGAGATACACATTGCAATTAGAGCTTAATGTTTTTTCTTGAGATTATTTCCCTTTGAGTCCTGATTTGTTGCATTTTACAGTTTTTCAAGAGTAAATATGATTTCATTTAGTCTAATATAATCTTGTGAAATCTTTTAAGCTTTAGTATTGTAAATGTTTATACACATTTTAAGTTATTTCTCAAAGACTTCAGAGCTAAGTCTTAAAGTACACCTCTTCATTGTACCATATTTTATGTACACAAATGGGTTATTACCTTAGTAGGATTTTAATTATTTTTAAAAAAGTAGGAAATGAAGAGTAATGCATTTTGTGTGTGTGTGTGTGTGTGTATGTATGTGTGTATGTGTGAGAGAGTGTGTGTGCTGTTTGTGAGAGTGTTTCTTAGGGAGTAGGAAGAATAAAGGGGCATTGCCGGGCAGAAGATTATGAAGTGCTAATGTATCCTGTTAATGTCATCAACTTTGACAAATTACAGGACATGTAACTATTTTTAGCAATTACAGGACAGGATAGATTCCTAAAAATAGAGGCAAATTTTTGAAAAGATAGACCCTGGTAATCGTGAATATCAGTAATTTAAAAGTCTTCAATGAATGATCTGGAGAAGGAAATGGCAGTCCACTCCAGCACTCTTACCTGAAAAATCCCATGGATGGAGGAGCCTGATAGGCTACAGTCCATGGGTCCCAACGAGTCAAACACGACTCAGCGACTTCACTTCACTAGTGAATGATCAGAGTTTTCCAGAATTTGTGATGTTGAGTGTGTATCAGTTTGCTAGGGCCACCATAACAAAATACCGCAGACTGACTGGCTTATAAAACAACAGAAGTTTATTTCCTCATAGTGCTGGAAAAGTCCAGGATGCAAGTGCTGGCAGGTTTGGTTTCTCCCGAGGCCTCTCCTTGGCTTGCAGGGGGTTGCCTTCTTGCCTCTTCACATGGTCTTTCCTCCGTGCACATGCATTTCTGGTGTCTCTTCCTCCTCGTAAAAGGACACTCATCATGTTGGGTTATATTCACATTATGAAAGATTCACTGTAATGACTTCTCTTTAATGTAATCACCTCTTTAAAGACCCCCTCTTCAAATAAAGTCACTTTCTAAAATCCTGCAGGTTGGGCCTCAGCATAAAAGAGGCACCAATGACTTCACTAATGGGTAAACCAATTATTTCTCTCCTCACTGTATTTCATTTCCCCTCCACACACTTTGTGTTGTTAGTTGTCATAGTTTGGTATTTTTGCAGCGTGTCATGGTTTTAATAAGACGGTGTGACAGTTTCCTATGGGCTTCCCAGGTGGTGCTAGTGATAAAGAACCCACCTGCCAGTGCAGGAGACATGAGAGATGTGGGTTGGATCCCTGGGTTGGGAAGATCCCCCGGAGCGGGCCATGGCAACCCTCTCCAGTATTCTTGCCTGGAGAATCCCCATGGACAGAGGAGCATGGTGGGCTGCAGTCCATAGGGTTGCAGAGTTAGACACGACTGCAGCGACCTCTCATGCATGCGTGCACGTGGTTTTAACAAGACAGTTTGCCAGTTTCCTGTGATAACCCACTGAGGCAGTGTGGCAGTGGATGAACTGTTACTTTACTCCACAGACAGATTGAGAATTTATACCCCAAAAGTTTTGATGCATGATTCTTTATGAGTTTAGAAGCTGTTACTTATATAGCAAAATATTACAATTCGTTTGCTTGTACTGCAGTGGCTGACTGTTTAGGACTGCCACTGATATCAAGGTCTGGGTAAGCTGTGTAGTGATACCCTGTCGTGTCCATGGGTCCTTGGCATCATATGTCATGCCTTGGAATTAGCAATTTCCTAGAACTTCCTGGTGCTAAGAATTTGGTTTCTTTTTATAGTTATTACATTCTTTTATATTATTGATTCTATAATTTTTTTTCCCCTTCTCTGAAGAAGGTGTAGTATTTGAATGACATTTCTAAATACATAGATCTGTATATTAAAGTTTATAGTTGGAATTGTTCTTTTTCTTCCCAGCAGCTTCTGGCCATGGTTTACATTGTGTAGCCATGTCTCCAGCATCTGTCATAGTGCCTTACACATTGGAAGTGCTCATTTCCCTTTAACTGAGTGAATAAAATAAATGTCAGAAAGATAGTGCTTTAGTGCGTTTTACCCCTATAGGCTTTAGCATGGCCATTACCCTATCTCCACAAATGCATGTAGTCAGCAGTGCTGAAAATGTGACCTTCCTGTATGAAGAGAGCAGAACCAGTACCACTTTCCATGAACAGCAGATTGTAATACTATATTCTGGAGCATTTCTGCTGGGATGTCTTCTGTTTCACCTCTAGTTTAACACAGATGAAGTGAGACTCCCCAGAGGACTGTGCTCTCTAGGCAGCCCATTTCTGTAAGGTAAGTCTGTCCTGTTTGCAATGTGGAAACAGTAGGGATTTCAGACACCCACCTTCCCTCCACACCCACTCCCTCTACCGCTTATTTCTCCAAGTATAATCCATCCCTAACTTCGGGCACTTTCTTGTTGTGAAACATTTCTTGGTTGTCTGCCCTCCTTTGGTTGCAACTGACAAATCTTCTAGATTAGACAATAAAATTCATTTTTGACTTTAACCAAAATACAGTGGTAAATTGACTTCAGATAGTACTTGATCTAATTGAAAGATAGACATTTAATGTCATCAAGGACACAGTTTCTCTTGATTCTGCGTTGCCCCCCTTCTCTGCCTCTGATATTTTTTTCTGACCTCAGTAATACACATTCATCCCAAGCTACACATGATACACATTCATCCCAAGCTTCACGCAGTGCCCTTGTTGCCTGCCCTCTCCTCTCTGAAAGGAGGTTGACTATAGACATCAACACGTCTTCTACTAGTGTTTCACTTACTGGGAGTGATTGAGTTGAGACACATGGGATATGGTGTGTGTCTGTGGAGGAGAGGTGTCAACCCTAAACCAAAGATATGATTTGCTGGTTGGGTTAAGCAAATTAAGTACCTTCCTTTGGATCAGGATGTCTGTCCATTTAAACCACAGGGCTGAGAATGGAATAATTCTCCAAATGGAAAGCAGTTGCTGTGTTGTCTTTTCTTAGACAGTGGCTGTGGATTCTACAAGAGGCAAGCTACAGTTTTCATCTTGCTAATTACGATGGCACCATGTCTCAGCTGCTGACTTCCAGAGAAGCCTGAATCTTACTTTCTGCTAGATGGACTCCAGCATATCAGTCACTTGGGCCTCTCTGTGTTATTAACATTTATTTGGAAGGGTATCCTGAAGGTGTCCAAGGTTACACTGTTTGACAGTTATTTGTTATTTTAACATCAGAGTTTTTGTAGCAGCTTTTAATATTGTTGCTCTTTTTTCTACTATTAAATACCTATGACCAGTATTTGTAGATACTGTGTATAAAGATAACAGTTTCTATTTTGTCACAGTCTCCATAATGTTGAGTATTATTTTAAAATGTTTCTAATGTTATGGCTGGCCAGCATGTTTTTGTTGCTTTTGTTTATAATTGGTTACCTTGAATATTTTACTAATGTTTCAGCTGGAGGGATCTTGAATTGGTTCAGTCTTCTGAGTGGATCTAATTTGTTGGTATTCATTAAGAATCAAAATAGCTATTTATCTTTTCCCTTTGGTCCAGTAATTTACTTTTAGGGACTTTTTCTGATCTTGAGGACTATTCAAAAATGCACAACTACCCAAAGAAATGGACGAAGAAACAACTTGAAGCATAAATATTGTTATAGAGTCTTAGAATAATTTAAAATCATCTAAATGTTGAGCAAAGCAAAAATGAAACTGATGTGTCTGCCATGGGATAATATGCCACCACTGTACATTTTGGTTTTGGGTTTTTTCTCCTAATACCTATTTTTATTTGTTTGTTTGGCTGTGGCACTCAATCTTTGTTGCAGGATTTTAGTTGTGGCATATGTGATCTAGTTCCCCAGCCAGGAATTAAACCGATGCCTTGCATCAGGAGTGCAGAGTCTTAGCCACTGGACCTCCAAGAAAGTCCTACCACTACATTTTGAACTAAATTATTTTTCTAAGATTAGGACATTTCGATTGTGCGTTTGAATTTTGAGCCTGCAAGAAGTTTTCAGACCTCTAAATAATGTGTTGTAAGTATGCAGTTTCAGAAAAGCTTTTAATTTTTTTTTTCTCTGTCCATATCTTCGGTTATTTTTTCAATCTTGTAGATTTAAACTAGTGTGATTTAGGATCATAGTCGGACTCTAATATGTTCTAGACATGGTATCAGAAAAGAATATCATGTCTGTTCTGTTTGAGGCCAAAGGCAGAAATGTGGTACCAGATACATGGAAGAACAAATGAGACAGTTAAATATTTGGAGCAGTTGTTGTCCAGTGCGTGAATGCTGAACTCAGTTTTGTGATGCTGAAAATACCATGTATATTCAGTTGAAGCAATTATACCTGACTTAAATCAACAGTCCTGTTTTTGTAATGCTTGCTAGATTTTTGTCTGTGAAGCCTTAAAGTAAAATAGTTCATACTAAACATTAGAGTATTTAGTGTAGTTTTACATATAAACACTCAGCTAAATGTTAAGATTATAGTTTTTATTTTTACTCTGGCTGCTTTAATATAGCTGTGGGTTTGAATTAAGTAATTTCATTGCCCATAACTGATGGAGGTTTGATTAAAAGCTTTTGATTTTACAAACTGAGAGTTAACAAAGTACAGAGATATTTAATATATATGTTTTTAGAACTAGGTCATTTACATTTTAGGGCTGAATAAGTTGATCAGGCAGAATATACAAATAGGTGTTTTGTGATTTTAGGAAGTGCTCATTTTGGATGTCTTGTTTAATAGTCTGTCAGCTCTTTGAGGCAGGACTTCTTTTATACATGGTGACCTCTACCAGACATGATATCGAGGCCCATACCTGTTTGGTACAGGGTATGTTGGATGAGTGTCTTACTGTTATCTTGTGACCTTACTTAAAGATAGATGTTCTGAAAGATACCACAGTGGCAGAGGTATGGCAGGAAGGGTTTTGTGTGCCTTCTGAAGATCGGTTGTGGCTAGTCTCTGTGTATCCGGTCTTCACTTGGGGCAGGTGAAGACTACATCATAGAAGTGTAAACAAATCAAAATGGACCTGTTCTGTAAGCTTCAGTGAGTCCACTACTGAAGTGGTGGCATTTTCTCTAAGTTTTGTTCTCTGGCATCCAGGTTTTTTAGGTATTTTGAAAGTGAAAGCTGAAGCTTTCAATCAGGAAACGGCTTAACGTTGTCTTGTTTGTTTTTAACGTCTAGTATTTCCTGTTCTTTTCAGGTGTCCTTTTGATGGTAGAATTTAAACAGACTAATTTCATACTGAACATTTTTCTAGAATTGAGTGTCTTTATAAGAGGATAAACTCAGGTCTTTAAATAAAGAGCCTATGTAGTTTTATTGCTACTGTGACTGAAACTTATAATACAGAGTTGTATTAACTTCACTATTTTTTTTTAAGGCCACATTTGTTAGTATGTTTCTGTTAACTGAAAAACTGTCAATTCTGCAAGGCTTGGGACAGCTTTACTTCATGTATCTATCCCTAGCTCTTTGTTGTTAAGTCGCTCAGTCAGGTCTGACTCTGCGACCCCATGGACTACAGCACTCCAGGCTTCCCCATCCTTCACCAACTCCCGGAGCTTGCGCAAACCTGTCCATTGAGTCAGTGATGCCATCCAACCATCTCATCCTCTGTCGTCCCCTTCTGCTGCCTTAGCTCTAATGGCAACCCACTCCAGTACTCTTGCCTAGAAAATCCCATGGATGGAGTAGCCTGGTGCAGTAGCTTCCTGATGCAGGCTACTCCGTCCATGGGGTTGCAGAGTCGGACACGACTGAGTGACTTCACTTCACTTCATGTGTCTGCCCTAGGGGTATGTTTGGTATAAGTGAAAAAACAGTGATCTTTCTCTCTGAAAGTATGAGCTAGCTAAAGTAGAGCTAAAGCTAGAGTAACCCTTTTAAAATTTGAAAAGTTTACCTCTTTCTCTTAAAAAATTTACTTTTGGTTACAGAAACTAATATAGTACTATGATCAATATAATAAACCTATTCACAGCAATTTGAACAGACAAGAACTCTCCCGCTCTTCATGTTTGGTATTTCTTGTTGACTTAAAAAAAAAAGTATGCCAGCAACATGTATTTATTATGAGGGTTTTTACAGATAATAATTTATATAATTTTGACTTGTGTTTTTCTGTGCCCCGAGATACATTAAATGATACAGAAGCACTACTGATAACTGCTTTAATTTGAGACATTTTGGTGACCTTTGTGTATCGGAATCAGGCATTTAAAAAAATTTGTACATCTTAGGTACTTCAGTTCCATTATTCATTATTTGAATATTAGACTGAATGATATTTTAGTGGAAAAGGATACTCTTATTTTCTTCATTAGTTGTTTCACTAGGTTTCCACCTGACTGAACTCATTTTGGGAGATCCTCTTCATCAGTCAGTGACTCATTGTTTCCCTGACAGATATCCATGGTTGGTCAAGTTGTGACTTAATGCCTGCCATATAATCCGTATTATATGTGATCATACAATGGGTGTGGTGGTTTTATTTTTTGAATCAGTCAGTCACCAGGCTTTCAGAATTGACTCTTAAGTTGTACCTACTTTGTGTGCCAAGCACATTGTTACCCATTCCTGTGGGTCAGGGCAGAGTTGAGCAGGATCTCCTCCAGAGCTCAGATCCTCCTGTGTGCCCCAGGGGCCTCTGGGTGAGGTGTCCTGAGCCAGTCATCAGAGGAGCGTTAGCCTGTATCAGTCTGCTCAGTGTGGCGTGGATAGATGTCACATTCAGGCGATTAATTGTCCTATTTCAGATTGAATGGGAGGAGGTGCCTCCTCCTCCACATGAGGATGGTGTTCACTTTTCTTCCATGGCTTGTCATTGCAGTGAATGAAGTAGTGCCTGTCCAGATGTCCTGAGAGAAGCCTTGATTCTTCTCTTTTCCTGAGCTCTGTGTCAGGTCACCCACCCCGAGTCTGCTACTTGCTGAGTATCTCTGGAATCCTAGTGTCCCAGGGATTCTCCTCAGTCCCAGGGCCTCAGTCCCGGCTTCAGTCTCCTCTTAGGTGACTCCAGCACCTTCCTAATGTGGCCCCTCTCCTCAGTCCAGTTTCCTTTCAGTTCTCATATTAGAATTCAGGATGGTCTTTTTAAAATGTAAATCATACCACCTCCCTGCGTTTTCTGCTTTTTTCTCCCCTGTTTTCTCCTGAGTGATTCCTTTAAGGCTCCTGTCAAGCCTCACTTCATTTTGTTTCTTTTTCTTCACCCAACCCTTCCAGTGACTGTTAACTGCTCGCTGAATTGCTTCAGTTCTTTTCCTTCCTCCCCAGATATTCATGTTCTCACTCTCCTGTCTGCCCTTCAGCTCTGAACACTGAAAACACTTCCTCTGAGATGTGTTTCCAGACCACTGAATCTGGCTAGGGCTTCCCCTGTGTGTGTGCACTGGAGGAACTGTTTCCGCCCCCTTGTGTATCTTCCTTTGTTTCTGAGATAAGCTTGATTGAGGGTTCAGTCACCAGGTTTTCCAGATCTACAGCAGTAGTAGTTCCTACTGTGTAGAAGCCTGCTCAGTTCTTATTAATCTGAGAGGTTTAAATATATTGTTATCCTGCATTATAAGAGATCCATGATGTGGCAGGACAGTCTGCACAGGCCTGGGGTTAGATACCCTTCATACAGAATGGGCTTCCCTGGTGGCTTAGACAGTAAAGCGTCTGCCTGCAATGCTGGAAACCCGGGTTCAATCTCTGGGTTGGGAAGATCCCCTGGAGAAGGAAATGGCACCCCACTCCAGTACTCTTGCCTGGAAAGTCCATGGACTGTAGCCTACCAGGCTCCTCAGTCCATGGGGTCGCAAAGAGTCGAACACGACTGAGTGACTTCACTTTCTTGCTTTTTTATACTGAACAGATGTCAGCGTATCCTTTTTTAAACAAGGAACCGAGAAGCTGGTCTGTGGGCCATGTCCAGCCCATTGACCTTTTATAGGGATCACAAACTAAGAAAGAGTTTTAATTTTTTGAGCACTGAAGAAGAAATCAAAAGAAAAATATTTTATGACCCAAGAGTATCATGTGCAGTTCAAATTTTGTGCTGATAAGTTGTCTTGTTGGAACGTGGCCACGCTCCGTCATTCGTGTGCCATTGCACTGCCACTGCAGTTGAGTAGTTGTGACTGTATGACTGGCAAAGCCTAACACATTTTCTGTTGGGCACCGAGCAGAAGAGTTTCCTTTAAATCCTTTCTGTGACATGAGAACAGCTATGTATAATTAGGATATATTTAAGCTATATGTCATTTCCTTCTTTGCCTCCTTCTGAGAATATCATTTGAGTTTTCAGAACTGTACTGCAACCTCTCTGCCTTATGCATACCTAGAGCTTTTTGAAACTTGAACATTGCAGATTAGATGTTGAGAAAATAGAGACTTCAAATCCTAGTTAAATTTTGTAAACAAAACCAGCATGGATGACTGGTCCCTGATCCCGTAGTCTGAAGTCAGTCTTTTCCTACATAAATAATTTTCTGATCCTTAAAATAAACTCTTTTACATTTAAGGAGAAAAGAGGAACAACTTTTTATGCTATTTAATATAATTATTAAAATATGATACTGGAGGCCCTTTTGTAAATTTTTAATCCTTTTTACCAATATGTTGCAGAAGAAGAGACCCAGCTGTGTTTTGGTTGTATAATCTACTACTAACTATTGGAAGTATCTTTATTTGTTAGGATTTATTATTAGGCAATATCAAATCTTCATTTTATATTATTTAATAAAATCAAATGGTTTTTACAGCATTGTTTACATTTTGTTTAAAAATATTTTATTGAGAAAATACTTAATTAACTTTGTTTTATTTTTAGGGTTATATCCTGTGTTGTGACCTCATGGTTTAAGTGGGAATAAAGATGAGTATAAGCAGTGATGAGGTCAACTTCTTGGTATATAGATACTTGCAAGAGTCAGGTGAGTACATTCATAAAGTAAATAGGCCTCAAATTATTTTAATCTCTTCAAAATAACCTTTTATGCATTTGAAATTTGTACCAGTCCAAACTGTTGAACTTTGTATGTTTCCTTAATGTCTGGACTGCCATCTTAAAGCTATGTGTTACTGCATGGTTTAACTCTCTGACTCTTTCAAATATGTTGGAATCATCTCAGGCACATATTTGTAACAAGTGGTTTGGCTTTCACTGTTCAAAGATCTTTTTTATAGTTTGTAATGAAGTGAGATGATTGCAAATGGTTGGTAGGAGCATATAAATTCTCAGTTTGATAATGTATATTCATAATTCTCAGCTTAATGTTACTGGTCCTAGTTGCAAGAAGCATTTCAAAAGCTAAATTTGCTTTTTCATAATGCTTTTGTCTCATCTCAGTTGATTAAGTATATCTTTGATCTGAATCTTAGTAATGTATTTCATTGGGAGCTGATTAGTAAATATAAATCATTGAAAGTTATTTGTTATAAATATTAAGTTAGTCAGTGATCTCTCAAGTTTTCTAGACAGATTAAGAGTTGTTATCCTAAAAAAGAAGGAATATCACAAGGGAAAATGTAGGCTGGATTAAGGGGAAAAAATAAAAACTAAAAGAGGGGAAAATGGGTTGGATGGATCATAAGATGGTGGAAAAGATCGACTGCAGTGGAAAGTTAGATTGTTAACATGAGATTGAATCATTTGGTGATTGAAAATGTCGGAGTGTGAATTTTAGGAATTATAACTTAAAGTTAAGGTAAAGTCTGGAATAAAAAGATAATTTTGGTAGTCACTTTGGGGGGAGGGGTGAAGGGAGTAGAGTAGGATATTGAGTCTTCAATTTTGATTTGAAGCTCCAGTTATTCTTCTTCCAGGGCTTTGTTAGTTGTCCTTTCTTAGGCAGATAATTTAAACAAGGCCTTAGATTTTAGATCGTCTTCTTATTGAGATACTCTCAGCTGCACTCCAGTTCTGAGCTTTTCTCTTGGGTAGGAATTTTCTGTTCCCAGGCAACATCACTATTCCTCTCTGGCTTGGAACAGCTGAGAAAATTATATCCAACAAGGGCCGGGAGGGAAAAAGAAGAAAATAAAGTAACCAGAATGCAGGATAACTTGTTATGAAGCTTTGAAACCGATCTTGTTTTGTTTTCAGTTGATAAACTGGCAGATCCAAAGAGAAAATCTGTAGAATATTTTGCATAAGATATAATGATTATTGATAAAGTGGAAAAGGTAGTGACCCATGGACTGTAGCACATACGCTCACATTTGGATATTGTTATATAGTACTTTAGATGATAGCAAAAAGAAGTTATTGGGGCAGAACAAGCTCTGCTTTTCCTGCCTTTGAATTCAACCACCAGTTAAGTCAGAGCTTTGAGGCATTAGACACTAAAGTGAAAAATAGTGTTAAGCATCGGTGGATGAGAAATACAGATGATGTTTTATATCACTGCAGGAAAATATAGCAAGTAAAAGGGAGAGTAAAATAATAATCTGGGTTAATTTATGAAAGTGTCCAGTGATTGTGTCAAAAGTCTTGAGATTGCTTATGTTCTCAGAAAAAATGCTTCTAAATTTTATGTTTTAAGGTATTTTATGTTGCAGTAAACATAGAACAAGAATGATATTTTTAAAAATACTTTGTATGGTAGACTAATATTTGTCATATTAAATCCTATGTAATTGTTAACTATGTTCTTAGTTGTGCTTTGTGTATTCTTTACAAAACTATATATGGTGTACTGGTGATGAAGTATGATGTTAAGCCACAAGTGTGAACACTAGTCCCTTTATAAAATTGGCAACTTCCTATTTACATTATGAATTTATATGGGAAAATCAGACTACACTGATGACATTTTGACTTAACAGCAGTTTTTCTAGGAAGGCAGCTTGCAATAAATTTAAGAACCACCTATAACCAGCATTCTGAAGTTTGATCCTTTGACCAGAATTTGCATTTTACAGATGTTCCAAGTGGTTCTTAGGTGCAGTTAATGATGGATCTGTACTAGTTGTAGGATAATTAGAACTTGACAAGAAAGTGTTGTATATTCACAAGATCCATTTCCTGAGGGAATAAAATCACTTAACTTGTTTTAATCTTAAATACTCCATTATGGCCATACTATGTGGTAAATCTCCTTTTACGACTATTATGAATACTAGGCCTGTAAAAGTCCCCCCTACCCCTAGGGGGGGTAACTTCTCAGAGCTCCCATTTTCTCATTTATAAAATTTGTTAGTAATACCTGCTGAAAAGGAACTACTGCATGGTATTCAGCCTCAAATGTTTTATATATAAACTTCTGTCTGAAATAAGCCATCCTTCCCTATTCGTTAAAACTAATTAAGAGAAAATTTTATTGTAGTATGATTTTATTGTGCTGGAACCGTTTGTCTTTCTCATTTATATCTCTGGAAAATTCACCCTGAGCATATTACTTTGATCATTATCATTTTGTACTGTTATGAACTAGACTGTTCATATTTAACAAATATTTCCTAGGGAATAGAATTTGTTTTTTTTTTTTTCTTTTGGGATTTGACATGTAGTGCTACAATTAATGATTTGATTCATTGTGTTCCCTTTAATTAGCATTTACCCAAGGGCATTAATAATTTGATCACCCTAGTAACTTATATTTAGCAATGATAGAGTAAATACTAATATCACAGTTGGTTGTATACAAGAGAACCTGATGCAGGGTTAGTTTTAGAGGAGCTAAGCTTGTTTGGATCTTTTAAATTTTCTCCGCCTCCCCTCACTGCTTCCTGCTTTGTGTCACTTGACTCTCCTGTAGTTGTTTATTTTTTTCTAAGGCAATTGTTCCAGGCAATTATTTGTGAACTTTGTGGCACCCATTTTTCTTGTTGCTTTGTGTAAGATGAAATTTTGCTTAAATTGTGAATTTCATTTAGAGGGGAATTCTTGTTTCTAGATTTTATTGTCATCTATTACATGTTTAGGAGCTCATGGATAAACCTGTGTTGAGCACTGGGAAACAGTTGCATTTTATGATTGAAAACTAACTGGAAAATGCAGAAACAACATGTCCTTGTGACTGAATAATTTTCTAGATTGTGATTCTGAATACTGTTATTTTTAAAAATCCTCATGTTTTTAGAACTGAGATTCACTTGCCACATAGTCTCCATTTATGAGAAGGTGGTGATACATGTAGGCTTAAAACATTCACTTCATGAAAGATCTTCTTGTCTCTCCTGCAGCCCACTTCACTCTTTTACTCTTTTCAACAGGATATTGCTTCTCCCAGGTAATGAGCCTTGCACCACACCACTTCTTACATGATGCTTACTTAAAATGTTATATTTGTTTATAAGGTCACACATCAAACACACACGTAGTTTGGAAATCTAAACATGATCATGATGATCACAGTGGGCGCAAAGTAGCCAGAATGTTTGTGTATAGCTTTATGTCTCTGACCTGTAATACCCGACAGCCCATTCATTTGTCTTTTTCATGTATTGGTTTTTGTATTAACCTCTCCAACGGCCAGTAGAGTATCACCAGTTAAATGATAGTGTAGCTTCTCTTGACTCAGATAAAGGTAACTGGGCTAGATAAATGTTGCTTCTTACATATCCTCTGCTGGTGCCGTTTATAAACAGATTTTAACAGCAGGCTGGAAGGAGTTTAGATTAAATGGCCATCAGTAATGTGCCTTTAACCATGAAGAAATGGAGAGGAGAGGTCAGCATCTGATATTTCCACCATGAGTCTTTTCTGTCAGTTTTTGTGAGTACATGGTCAGTTCAAAACTGCAAATAGGTACATAGTTTTGTTTTATAATTAAATATGCAGTGGCATTAATTTGATACATATAGTTGTACACATGACTAATGAACAATAAATAGCAAGCAGTTGTCATAAATTCTGATAATTAACTATACTTTTATCCAAATAACTTTTTCTCCTGTTTTTGTAAACTGAGTGACTTTTTCTTTTCTTTTCTTTTCTTTTTTTTTTTATTTTTTGCTGATAAAGGAAATTCCTGTTACATATTCTAACTGACATACTTGTTAAAAGACAAAGGTCCTTTAATGGTTGCCAAACAGAGAACTTGTTCAATCTTAATAGTAATCTTTTTGTTTTTCTTTTAGGAATAACCAGCGTAGTAAGCATATAAGGAAATGTTAAATGGCTGATGGCTTCATAAACTTGTACAGTTCTTTTGAAAGGCAATTTGGCAGTCGTGAACTTCCTTTGAAGTGCTGATGTCCCCTTCAACTTTTGAGGGAATCCATCCTAAAGAAAAAAACATGTATATACATGGCAAAAGCCTATACACATAGATATTTGAAGTAAGAGTCTTTTTAAATAGTGAACATTGGAAAATCCAAATGTCCAGCCATGGGGTGAATAATTTACTAGCTGGTACATTTATTGGATGAATATTATAATAAAATTTTTTCCAAAAATACAATTCATATAAAATATTCAGATATATATATATATATATATAAAGGGCAAGACTAGGGCACAAAACTGCATAGCCAGTGTATTGTGCTGGACAAAAGGAAATAAAATATTTTAACAGTTGTATTTGGGTTTTGGTGTTGTAATTTTTTTTCTTCACTCCTTTCTTCCTTTCCTTTAAAATTTTTTTAAATAAGTGTTAGGTCTATCTAACTTTTCAATATATAAGGTCCCATGTAGCATTTTTTTTTCTCTACTTCTTTTTACCTTTTCTAAAACTTTCACACATTTAAGTATGGATCTTTTTGTACTAAACAAAATTCTGGGTCCATAGGATAGAATTGGAAACATATTTGGGGTCAAGAGAGTATGCGGTGATGAAAGCAGGGATATAATTTTCTGGGCTTTTCTGACCTGAGGCTAAGAAAAGGACCTTGTATAAATCAGATTTTACTTCCATATAGGGCACTGTGTCATGTTAGTAGTTAAGCTTTGCCTCCCCTCTTACCACCGCCCCCCGGCCTTATTCAGATACCCTACACCATGACCATGTTCAGAGCCCCTTTTCATGTTCGTATACCTTCCATTTGCAAAGGAGAGTTCACAGGATCTGAAAGACTTGACTTCCCTTTGAGGAAACCATCCCTGTCATCCCAAGAGAGGTCACTCCTGAAATAAGCCACACGTAGAAAATGGTTGTCTTGTGACCTCATTTCTTACACGAGAACAGTGCATGGCCTCAGAAGTAACTGCACATAGACTCCCCCCCCCCCCCCCCCCCCCCCACATCTTCACATAGCCCCCCCCCCCCCCCCCCAACCCCTGCCGGTCCTGATCACTGAATATCCTTGAATTACTGTATACTGAACTTTGTGGTTTTCAGCCTTACTCCTCTCTGGATTTCCTTTTCTATCTCCCAGATTTTAATCACTCTAGTGAATGTGTAGAGTACTTGATTGTAGAGTATTTATACAAAGTATTATTTATATCAGCTTTGCTTTTACTCCTGGAAAGAAGGGATGCTATATTAGGCAAGCAGGCTAGGCTTAAGCATTTCACAGACTGTAAATTGATGCCTTTTGCCTTTTACTATGTAGATCTAAAGCTGTCCCTGAAAAAGTATTGCCTGCATATATATTTACAGATAAATGCAAATATATTTTGGCATAACCCCGGTTCAAGTTTTAGTTTTTCAAGGGAGATTTAAGTCATATGTTTTCTCTGGATTCATAGATTTCCTGATGTGCCAGGATAAATTATAGTAGAATTGCATTCTGATTTAACAAATGTTTATTGAACACTAGCAAAATTAAGTGACATCTAGTTTCCTAAAATTGAAAGATGACTAGACATTAACCTCATCTTCAGACATCCTAGTTGTATTTGTCACACACATGCACACAACCCGTAGAATGCTACACATCCACAAATTAGAGGATTAGTATAGAATAGAAATGTCAATCCTGGAGCAGCAGAAGGAAGGACTTCACCTCCATTCACACAGGTGGAAAGTGCATGGGAACACAGAAAGCCCCAAGGCATGTGATAGCACAGTATATTCTGGGTCTTGGTTCTATTTAATGTGCATTGAGAAGAAGTGGGGTGGTAAGCCTGGAGAGATGAGTAGGGTAAAGATTGCAAAAGTACCTGTGTGTCACACTTAGAGAGCTTGACCTTGGTTATGCAGGTCAAAAGGATTGTTGAAAGTACTCAGGTAAGGAGTGGTATGATCATTTTTTGTTTTACAAGTAGTCTTCTGGCCATAGTGTTGCAAGTGTACTTGACTGGGGAAGAGAGGAAAGGAACTTATGGCGGCAGTAGCCAGGTAAAGGATGATGGGGAACTAAAGTCCAGGTTTGGGCACCAAAGGAAAGCTGATGCCAGAGACCAGAGAGGGAGAATTGATAGGGTCTGGCGAATGGTGGAATGCCAGTGGCTGAGGGAAGTTAGGAGGGCCTTCCGCTGTAGCATGGCAAGGTGAAAACTTTCTAAGGAAGAAGCTGTTTTAGGGACAGGAAGAAGAGTAGTTTCAAACATAATTTTAAGCTGGTTTGTAATGCTGTAACTAGAAATTTAAAAGAAGTTATTGTTCAATTCAGCATGTGTTTAAGAAGAGCATTTTAAGTGTGGACCTCCTTTAGGGCAAATATATATTAACGATAAGTGCCGAAACACTATTAAGGATGACTTTAGGGTTGTTTTCTTGCTATTTGAGAAGATTGTAAGTGCATATGTAATACCTTAGGATGGCAGAGAGCACCTGGTCTCACAAAAAAAATTCAGAACATAGGCAACATTCCAGTTAAAAATTGACATTGTTCTATGTGCAGCTCTTAGGATATTCTTGGACATAATCTTGAACTTTGTCATCTAATTAAACAGAGTCTAAATGTAATTAATAATTATTTAAATTGTACTCAGAAATTGGAGTACAGAAGTCATAGACTTTGCTACAGTTTAGAAGGCTTTGGAAAATCAAAGTATCTTGCTTATTAATAAAATGTCTTAATGTCTCATGTGCTACTGATGACACTTTCTAATACATTGAAATGAAATAATAATGATTTAGTCTTTTATTTTTTGTTGATATGCAGGAGCTCACTCTGCCTCAGCCTTATCCTTGACCCTGTTCTAACTGCTCAGTAGGATGGGGGGAATGCAGTGGTTAAGGCCATGGTCTCTGAATAAATCTTTATTTTCTTTGTGTTTTCTCATCTGCTGAGAAAGATGAGAAGTTAGTAAGATTATATATGTGTGCATGATACAGGCCCTCCGTAAGTGATATCGTCTATCTTGAAGCCTTCTACCCCAAGCCATTTGGTTGTTTAGCTTTTTTTTTTTTCCTTTCTGTTTATGATTTACTGCAGAATTTATTTGGGGAAGGATATGAAATTGAGAACAGGAGTCTCCAACCTCAGTGCTTCTGGATTTCACTGCCATGATCTCATAACCTTTCTCCCTAATCCTTCCTAGTCTTTTTTCTCAGTTTCCTATCCTGGCGATCTGGGATCTGCTCATACTCAAGTAGTTCTGGGTTTCCTGATAGGGACAGAGCAAAACGGTGCTTTTTTCATTTGTGTTTTTTGTGCCTTCCTTGTGAGCTCAGATTAAGTTACAGATTACAAATGCATTTTTAATAATGATCTTGTCCATGGGTGAAATCAAGAAGTCAAAATTCAAGTCTTATAGCATCTTCTTACTTCTTACAGAAATGGTTAAATATCCCAAAGAGGTAAGGAAGGGACAGCCCTCAGGAAAATCAACTTAGGTGTACTGTGACTCTGTTAACCAGTTAAAATAGCCTCTAGCCACATGCTCTTTGTGAGCCCACAGTACTTTATGATAGACTGGTCATAAGTGCCACAGGGCGTCTGAGAGTGCAAGCGCAAAAAAAAAAAGCATGGACTAAGCACGAAACATCGGAGGACAGACAGGCTCGACAGCATGTTACATGGACTAGATTAGTTTAACCAAGACCCAAACCGGGTTCATTTACCTTATTTAACATTCTGTACAGATGTATAATTTAATTGAACTATTTAACACTAATGATAGTTAACACTAGTTAAACTCTGACGAATATGTTGGTAAAGAGAATAACCACCCTCTGTCAGTTTACTAGAATTTTACTTTTGGATTTGGACTTGACTTTCATAAAAAGCAAGAATGACTTGAATTGATTTAAAATTAGACTTTTGTTATGTGAATATTTTGGTTTGAGTATTTCAAATTAAAATCAAAGAGTTGTTGATGGACATAAAAATTGGATTTTCGCTTGTCAGTTGTTCTTTTTCTAAAGCTTCCATTTAGATGGGTTATTACAAAGTAGCAAAAAATTAGTAACTTTTTTTAGTACTTAATCATATATACAATGAAAGTTAAGCATGAGAATTATTTTTCATTATTAAATTACAGTTTTCATCCCTTATGTTTTAGTTTGCTTTTTATTTCTTAACTAGATTTTTAAAATAGCCTACAAAATACAGAATTATAAGATGTATGATGATTTATATACAGAAATTTTAATACACTACAGAAATATTAAATGTCATTTAATTTATCTTGAGTGAAGAAGTTGAGTCACATGACTTACAAAAGCTTTTCCCCAACTCTAAAGTTTAATACTATTTGTTGAGGAAAATTATGTTATGTGCTACAGTTATATAATTAAAGTGAAGAGGAAAATACATGAAGGTTAATGTGTTTAGATTTTGATACTTTTTTTGTTTAAAAACATATTTGACCTTAGCTAACAGTCTGGGATTTCAAATGGGTGTAATGTGGATTTGAAAGATTACAGAAGTCTTTCCTTTGTGTTACATTGCATATTGCCATTTGGAGAATAAACTGTTACACCTTTTCTTTTGCTTTCAGGATTTTCTCATTCAGCGTTCACCTTCGGTATAGAAAGCCATATCAGTCAGTCTAACATAAATGGTGCCCTCGTCCCGCCTGCTGCATTGATTTCTATCATCCAGAAAGGTCTCCAGTATGTAGAGGCAGAAGTTAGTATTAATGAGGTAAGGAAGATTTAGTTCAAGTTCTAATTCTAACTCTAAATGCTTCCTTAAATATCTGGTATCTTGCTTGCTCATTCATTATCTGACTTCAGCTTCACCAGGTAAACAAAACTGAAGGACATTATTCCTAATGTGGTATCAGGGCGCAGAGGCAAGGCTGATGGCTGTCAACTGTGAGGACCACTATCTTATTGCTTTTTACATGGTTTAATAAGTAAACAGTAAGAAATAATTTTTAGAATAAGAAAGTTGTGCTGTGGAATACTGAGACCATAATTGTTTGAGAAATTAGAAGATCTTAGGTTATTTGGTTGTAAGTGATTTTGGAAGGCACCTGTCTTCCATATCTATTACTATGATATAAGTAGTTTCACTTGTGTCGATCAGTTACGGCCTGGGAGCCAAAGTCTGCCTGTCGCTTGTTTCTGTAAAGTTTGCTTGGGGCATAGTCACACTCCTTAATGTACGTACTATCTAGCTTTCGTGCTGCAGTGGCAGCATTGAGTGGTTGTGGCAGAGACCTTGGGTCTGCAAAGCCCAATATATACAGAAAGACTGCACACCCTGGTATAGCTGAAAGTTTTTATACATGGTCAGGGTTTGTGATATATGGAGCTTTTCACCTTATTTTCCTTTCAGAGATTAACATATTCCCCTTTCCTTTTGCAGGTATTTTAAAAACTAAAGCATCCATAGTTTCTACATCAGTATTTATCACTATAATTATAGTGTACTAAATTGACTATATTTTTAATTTCCTCATGTCTATACTGGAAAATCTACTGATACTAAATTAAATGGGTTCTCATTGTCTTTTAGCACTTTGCCTCCCAAAGTATACTTATTGCAGAGAATGATAAAACAGTTTCTCCCAGTGGCCAGAGTTGAAGTCTCATTTTTTCTGAAAAAAATTTTTCTAGGTTTAATATAGTACTCCGTAATATATCTGTATTGGTTTTAATCTTTTTTTTTAAGTTTAAATACTTGCTCCAGCTCCTCAGATACTTTATTATAATCGACAATTCAGAGATGTTCAGTGTTTGTAACTTGGAGCATCCCATCTCACCACTTAGTGCGTGTTCACTAGATTAAGTGAGCCAGGCTTCATTTATGCATGTTTCTAGCTAATATGCACTCTTTCTATTTCTGACTTGCTCTGTGCTTCTATCTCTTCTCCTGCTTGCTTTAGAACTTATTTATTGTGAACTTCCTAATACCAGTGAGAGGAGCTTTGGAAAATATAGCAACTTAATAAAATTAAAGAACACTAGCCTGTGAGTTGTAGCTGTACTTCTCAAATGTTACTGTGCATATAAGACTCTCCCCAAAAGCTTGTTAGAACAGAGATTCCTGAACCCTTCAGAGATTCTGATTCTGTAGCTTTGAGTCTACATTTCTAACAAGTTTCCAGGTGTTGGTAGGACTGTTGGTCTTTGGATTGCGCTTTGAATAGCACCAGTTAACAGATTCCAGCTGCCATAGACTACCTGTGGAAGTCTTTAAATCTTAATGTGCTCATATTTCAACAGTAGTAAAATGAGGGACTTCCCTGGCATTCCAGTGATTAAGACTTTGCCTTCCAGTGGAGCGGCATGGGTTCAATCCCTGATCAGGGAGCTAAGACCTACCTGCTTTCGGGCCAAAAAAACAACACATAAAACAGAAGCAGTATCGTAACAAATGCAACAAGGACTTAAGAAAACAATAACAGTAGTAAAACGAGGTGATTGTATATATTAATGTCTACTGATATTGATGTGTATTTCTGCCTTAATGTTTTAATTAAATCACAAGAAACTTTTGCATTCAGCAAAACTATTTTAAAAGTTTCTAGTTTTAAAGAAGTATTTACCAAAATGTGCCAAATCTCATCATTTTATTAACTATCCCACATTACTTTTGACTAACAGAACTTTGGAATAGAATTGAAAGCCTTTTTACCCTCCAGGCCTACTTTTTTTTCTTTTAATTCCTTTCAATATTTCAGCTTTGATCTGTGCGACACTTAACAGTAAGAATTGGGTGAGGAAGGCAATTGGAGCAGCTGTTTACAGTGCTTCCTTTAGTTTTCTTCTCCCCTCCAGATTCCTTCCTTCCTTCCTTTCTTACATGCACTCAGGAAATTACGTAAAAGTGTTTTTTCTTGGAATGATTATTTTCTGCTGTTAACTTGTATGCATACAAATTACTCTAAATGTGTTACCTTTGATTTTTCTTCTCACAATTTTTCAAATCCAGGATGGTACCTTGTTTGATGGTCGACCAATAGAGTCTCTATCACTGATAGATGCCGTAATGCCTGATGTAGTACAAACAAGACAACAAGCTTATAGAGATAAACTTGCACAGCAACAAGCAGCAGCTGCTGCAGCTGCTGCAGCTGCGACAAACCAACAAGGATCTGCAAAAAATGGAGAAAACACAGCAAATGGGGAGGAGAATGGAGCACACACTATAGCAAGTGAGCTGAAAGAAGAATTTTTTAAAGTTCCATTAAAAAAGAAACTTGCTTTATGGGGATGCCTCCTTTTAGCTGAACTAACACTGTCTATTTAATTTTTGCCAACTTGTTCCCCTAACTTGTATCACACAATTCAGATTTTTATGCCTAAAGCTCCATAAAGCTACATTTACTTTCATGGACCTTATTTTCAGTCTTTAAAAAAAAATATTTAGAAACCATTTTTTTTTGTTAGGTGAACTTTGTATCTGCATTTGATTTCTAAATATAATTTATAACAGTAGTCATTAACAGATATAATAAAGCTTTGGCATGGACATATAAAGGCAGCTCGATGTTATATGAATGATATCAGCAACCCCTACTGGCAGAAATTCAGAATAGTATTGGCACAGATAATGTTTAATTCAAACTATTTTATCATTTTTAACTGGTTTGGGCCTAACCTTTCACAGTCTTCCTCTAGTCCTGCTCCCCCATCTCTGAACACACACTTAGGTGCACATCTCTTTTAAAAAAAATTATATTCATATTCAGCTAAAGATTGGAATTTATTTTTCATGTGATAAATTCTGTATAGTCATTTTCAACATTACCTGACATAGTGGAGTAAGAAAGTTACACTCTGTCTGCTGGTTAAGAATTCCTTTTTTCCTCCAATATGCTGTGATAGTATTACCTAACTGGAATTTCCCATCTCTTTCTCATGATGCAGATAATCATACTGATATGATGGAAGTGGATGGGGATGTTGAAATCCCTCCTAATAAAGCAGTCGTGCTACGGGGCCATGAATCTGAAGTCTTCATCTGTGCCTGGAACCCCGTTAGTGATCTCTTGGCATCAGGGTATGTTTCTCAGAGTGAAATTAAAATGGATTTCTAAAAATATCTTCCTGAAATGCTGCGTGTTCTACAAATACATTGCTTAACACTTTCCGGTTTTTGTTGTTGCTTGTTTGTGGTCATTTTGCCCTGTAAATCTTTATTTCTTCATAAAGTAATGTTAGAGTTTTTAAATTACTCCCTCAGGAGTGATTTCTGCATCCCCAAAATGGAGACTGATAAAAATACTGGAAATGAAAATGCCTGATAGTCTACTTTGTGTTTGCCTCATTAATAACAGGATGTAAATTTGTTGCCTTGATTTCTGTAATAGTTGAGAATATCGTGACAATTTAAAATATGTTGCATGCCTTATAGGTCTGGAGACTCAACAGCAAGAATATGGAATCTTAGTGAAAATAGCACGAGTGGCTCCACACAGTTAGTGCTTAGACATTGTATACGGGAAGGAGGGCAGGATGTCCCGAGCAACAAGGACGTGACATCGCTAGACTGGAATGTGAGTATCACTGTATTGTCCATGATGGATGTAGTTAGTAACATACTTGACCTCCCTGAGCATGTCTGTCTGTTCAGGTATTTTTGAATTTCACTAATAAGAACAGCAGACTAGGAGTCCCCAACCCAAAATGTGTTAAAAGCAAAGACTGGCCCTCGAGCAGTCAGAGCAAGGTTCATCCTCCAGCCTCCCGGTTTATGTAGATATAGAATCTGCATAACTGGTGGTCGTCACTCTGTACTTCATTCTCATCACATATAAAGTAGGAGTGTATTAATGGTCTTACATAAATAGTAAATGAAAACCAATAATAGGCATGTACTAAGTTCTCAGCAGGCTTCCCTGATAACTCAGTTAGTAAAGCCTGAAATGCAGGAGACCCCAGTTTGATTCCTGGGTCAGGAAGATCCCCTGGAGAAAGGAAAGGCTACCTATTCCGGTATTAATTAAGTTCTTAACTACTAAGTCCTTTCTTAGGGGTACAAGAGAAATCTATGTAATAGAAACATAGTCTTGTTTCTCTCATTTTGCTGTTAATTGATGAAAACTTCATTGCCAGCTCTTTTTAGGAACCGTTAGTCTAGATTACAAGCTTTATTCTAGCTGTAGGACTCTTAAGAATTCTATTATTGTATGTATGATTCAGTATCTTTGATTACTTTTACTTATTAGAAAATTTGATTTCACTATTGATAAAGCTTCATCCTTTCAGTTTCAAATATATAATTAACAG
>SJYC01116443.1:0-18930 GCA_006408675.1 Madoqua kirkii
CTTACAAAAGCTTTTCCCCAACTCTAAAGTTTAATACTATTTGTTGAGGAAAATTATGTTATGTGCTACAGTTATATAATTAAAGTGAAGAGGAAAATACATGAAGGTTAATGTGTTTAGATTTTGATACTTTTTTTGTTTAAAAACATATTTGACCTTAGCTAACAGTCTGGGATTTCAAATGGGTGTAATGTGGATTTGAAAGATTACAGAAGTCTTTCCTTTGTGTTACATTGCATATTGCCATTTGGAGAATAAACTGTTACACCTTTTCTTTTGCTTTCAGGATTTTCTCATTCAGCGTTCACCTTCGGTATAGAAAGCCATATCAGTCAGTCTAACATAAATGGTGCCCTCGTCCCGCCTGCTGCATTGATTTCTATCATCCAGAAAGGTCTCCAGTATGTAGAGGCAGAAGTTAGTATTAATGAGGTAAGGAAGATTTAGTTCAAGTTCTAATTCTAACTCTAAATGCTTCCTTAAATATCTGGTATCTTGCTTGCTCATTCATTATCTGACTTCAGCTTCACCAGGTAAACAAAACTGAAGGACATTATTCCTAATGTGGTATCAGGGCGCAGAGGCAAGGCTGATGGCTGTCAACTGTGAGGACCACTATCTTATTGCTTTTTACATGGTTTAATAAGTAAACAGTAAGAAATAATTTTTAGAATAAGAAAGTTGTGCTGTGGAATACTGAGACCATAATTGTTTGAGAAATTAGAAGATCTTAGGTTATTTGGTTGTAAGTGATTTTGGAAGGCACCTGTCTTCCATATCTATTACTATGATATAAGTAGTTTCACTTGTGTCGATCAGTTACGGCCTGGGAGCCAAAGTCTGCCTGTCGCTTGTTTCTGTAAAGTTTGCTTGGGGCATAGTCACACTCCTTAATGTACGTACTATCTAGCTTTCGTGCTGCAGTGGCAGCATTGAGTGGTTGTGGCAGAGACCTTGGGTCTGAAAGCCCAATATATACAGAAAGACTGCACACCCTGGTATAGCTGAAAGTTTTTATACATGGTCAGGGTTTGTGATATATGGAGCTTTTCACCTTATTTTCCTTTCAGAGATTAACATATTCCCCTTTCCTTTTGCAGGTATTTTAAAAACTAAAGCATCCATAGTTTCTACATCAGTATTTATCACTATAATTATAGTGTACTAAATTGACTATATTTTTAATTTCCTCATGTCTATACTGGAAAATCTACTGATACTAAATTAAATGGGTTCTCATTGTCTTTTAGCACTTTGCCTCCCAAAGTATACTTATTGCAGAGAATGATAAAACAGTTTCTCCCAGTGGCCAGAGTTGAAGTCTCATTTTTTCTGAAAAAAATTTTTCTAGGTTTAATATAGTACTCCGTAATATATCTGTATTGGTTTTAATCTTTTTTTTTAAGTTTAAATACTTGCTCCAGCTCCTCAGATACTTTATTATAATCGACAATTCAGAGATGTTCAGTGTTTGTAACTTGGAGCATCCCATCTCACCACTTAGTGCGTGTTCACTAGATTAAGTGAGCCAGGCTTCATTTATGCATGTTTCTAGCTAATATGCACTCTTTCTATTTCTGACTTGCTCTGTGCTTCTATCTCTTCTCCTGCTTGCTTTAGAACTTATTTATTGTGAACTTCCTAATACCAGTGAGAGGAGCTTTGGAAAATATAGCAACTTAATAAAATTAAAGAACACTAGCCTGTGAGTTGTAGCTGTACTTCTCAAATGTTACTGTGCATATAAGACTCTCCCCAAAAGCTTGTTAGAACAGAGATTCCTGAACCCTTCAGAGATTCTGATTCTGTAGCTTTGAGTCTACATTTCTAACAAGTTTCCAGGTGTTGGTAGGACTGTTGGTCTTTGGATTGCGCTTTGAATAGCACCAGTTAACAGATTCCAGCTGCCATAGACTACCTGTGGAAGTCTTTAAATCTTAATGTGCTCATATTTCAACAGTAGTAAAATGAGGGACTTCCCTGGCATTCCAGTGATTAAGACTTTGCCTTCCAGTGGAGCGGCATGGGTTCAATCCCTGATCAGGGAGCTAAGACCTACCTGCTTTCGGGCCAAAAAAACAACACATAAAACAGAAGCAGTATCGTAACAAATGCAACAAGGACTTAAGAAAACAATAACAGTAGTAAAACGAGGTGATTGTATATATTAATGTCTACTGATATTGATGTGTATTTCTGCCTTAATGTTTTAATTAAATCACAAGAAACTTTTGCATTCAGCAAAACTATTTTAAAAGTTTCTAGTTTTAAAGAAGTATTTACCAAAATGTGCCAAATCTCATCATTTTATTAACTATCCCACATTACTTTTGACTAACAGAACTTTGGAATAGAATTGAAAGCCTTTTTACCCTCCAGGCCTACTTTTTTTTCTTTTAATTCCTTTCAATATTTCAGCTTTGATCTGTGCGACACTTAACAGTAAGAATTGGGTGAGGAAGGCAATTGGAGCAGCTGTTTACAGTGCTTCCTTTAGTTTTCTTCTCCCCTCCAGATTCCTTCCTTCCTTCCTTTCTTACATGCACTCAGGAAATTACGTAAAAGTGTTTTTTCTTGGAATGATTATTTTCTGCTGTTAACTTGTATGCATACAAATTACTCTAAATGTGTTACCTTTGATTTTTCTTCTCACAATTTTTCAAATCCAGGATGGTACCTTGTTTGATGGTCGACCAATAGAGTCTCTATCACTGATAGATGCCGTAATGCCTGATGTAGTACAAACAAGACAACAAGCTTATAGAGATAAACTTGCACAGCAACAAGCAGCAGCTGCTGCAGCTGCTGCAGCTGCGACAAACCAACAAGGATCTGCAAAAAATGGAGAAAACACAGCAAATGGGGAGGAGAATGGAGCACACACTATAGCAAGTGAGCTGAAAGAAGAATTTTTTAAAGTTCCATTAAAAAAGAAACTTGCTTTATGGGGATGCCTCCTTTTAGCTGAACTAACACTGTCTATTTAATTTTTGCCAACTTGTTCCCCTAACTTGTATCACACAATTCAGATTTTTATGCCTAAAGCTCCATAAAGTACATTTACTTTCATGGACCTTATTTTCAGTCTTTAAAAAAAAATATTTAGAAACCATTTTTTTTTGTTAGGTGAACTTTGTATCTGCATTTGATTTCTAAATATAATTTATAACAGTAGTCATTAACAGATATAATAAAGCTTTGGCATGGACATATAAAGGCAGCTCGATGTTATATGAATGATATCAGCAACCCCTACTGGCAGAAATTCAGAATAGTATTGGCACAGATAATGTTTAATTCAAACTATTTTATCATTTTTAACTGGTTTGGGCCTAACCTTTCACAGTCTTCCTCTAGTCCTGCTCCCCCATCTCTGAACACACACTTAGGTGCACATCTCTTTTAAAAAAAATTATATTCATATTCAGCTAAAGATTGGAATTTATTTTTCATGTGATAAATTCTGTATAGTCATTTTCAACATTACCTGACATAGTGGAGTAAGAAAGTTACACTCTGTCTGCTGGTTAAGAATTCCTTTTTTCCTCCAATATGCTGTGATAGTATTACCTAACTGGAATTTCCCATCTCTTTCTCATGATGCAGATAATCATACTGATATGATGGAAGTGGATGGGGATGTTGAAATCCCTCCTAATAAAGCAGTCGTGCTACGGGGCCATGAATCTGAAGTCTTCATCTGTGCCTGGAACCCCGTTAGTGATCTCTTGGCATCAGGGTATGTTTCTCAGAGTGAAATTAAAATGGATTTCTAAAAATATCTTCCTGAAATGCTGCGTGTTCTACAAATACATTGCTTAACACTTTCCGGTTTTTGTTGTTGCTTGTTTGTGGTCATTTTGCCCTGTAAATCTTTATTTCTTCATAAAGTAATGTTAGAGTTTTTAAATTACTCCCTCAGGAGTGATTTCTGCATCCCCAAAATGGAGACTGATAAAAATACTGGAAATGAAAATGCCTGATAGTCTACTTTGTGTTTGCCTCATTAATAACAGGATGTAAATTTGTTGCCTTGATTTCTGTAATAGTTGAGAATATCGTGACAATTTAAAATATTTGCATGCCTTATAGGTCTGGAGACTCAACAGCAAGAATATGGAATCTTAGTGAAAATAGCACGAGTGGCTCCACACAGTTAGTGCTTAGACATTGTATACGGGAAGGAGGGCAGGATGTCCCGAGCAACAAGGACGTGACATCGCTAGACTGGAATGTGAGTATCACTGTATTGTCCATGATGGATGTAGTTAGTAACATACTTGACCTCCCTGAGCATGTCTGTCTGTTCAGGTATTTTTGAATTTCACTAATAAGAACAGCAGACTAGGAGTCCCCAACCCAAAATGTGTTAAAAGCAAAGACTGGCCCTCGAGCAGTCAGAGCAAGGTTCATCCTCCAGCCTCCCGGTTTATGTAGATATAGAATCTGCATAACTGGTGGTCGTCACTCTGTACTTCATTCTCATCACATATAAAGTAGGAGTGTATTAATGGTCTTACATAAATAGTAAATGAAAACCAATAATAGGCATGTACTAAGTTCTCAGCAGGCTTCCCTGATAACTCAGTTAGTAAAGCCTGAAATGCAGGAGACCCCAGTTTGATTCCTGGGTCAGGAAGATCCCCTGGAGAAAGGAAAGGCTACCTATTCCGGTATTAATTAAGTTCTTAACTACTAAGTCCTTTCTTAGGGGTACAAGAGAAATCTATGTAATAGAAACATAGTCTTGTTTCTCTCATTTTGCTGTTAATTGATGAAAACTTCATTGCCAGCTCTTTTTAGGAACCGTTAGTCTAGATTACAAGCTTTATTCTAGCTGTAGGACTCTTAAGAATTCTATTATTGTATGTATGATTCAGTATCTTTGATTACTTTTACTTATTAGAAAATTTGATTTCACTATTGATAAAGCTTCATCCTTTCAGTTTCAAATATATAATTAACAGCTTTCTTTGCTACCATTCCCACAAGTAATTTGCGGAAAACTGGCATTTTAAAAGTTTCTGTATCTTTCCCTTTATTCCATGTTGTCTTTTTTCTTCCTTGTAACTTTACGTTCATTTTTTCAACACCCTCCCACTCCCCCAACTCTGGTTCTAGTAACTTCTTAGACTGTATCAGTGTTATAAAGAATTTCAGAGGTCAGCTGTCCTTTCCTTAGCAAGTGGACATCCTTTCCTTCTCTGGTTTCTGTTTTAACAACATTTTGTGGGTCTTTTCAAAGTGTCTTCTAAATCTCTTTCCAAGAAATAAGATCTGTCTTTCAAAGTGATTACACTATCTGAAATTCTTAGTTTCTATGAAATGCTTCCAGGACTCATGATAAGGCTTATTAGTGTTCTTTTCTAAATTTCCAACAATATATTTACCCTTTCTCACCTATAAAGCTGAGAATTCTAAAGAGGGTTAGTTGATTGTAGGGTCAGAACTAAGAATTTTGTTCTTAAAGTGGGACCTTGGTATATCATAGGCCAAAGGCCTTATAGCCTTCGTAGGCTGTTTGGCTCAGAGACCATGTTAACTTAATGAAATTTATAGTTTACACTGAAAAGGACGGTTAACAAATGATTTGTTGAGCTTGGTGTTTCTGAACTGCAAGTAAAGCTTTTAAAAGTATAGACTTTTGGAAGATTTATTATTTGCTATGAACTTAAGTCTTCCCCTAGAAGGAGAAAATGTTACTGTTGTTTAATGGCTCATTTCCATGGCTAAAGCAGAAACCTGTGAGATAGCTGTTCCTTATTATTCTCCTACTTTACTAGTGGTCCATGGTCTAAAACCACTGAACCAAAGGAAATTTTGTATTGTGCAGAGTTTGGAAATAAACTTGTGCTGTTAGCTTCAACATTGCTCCTTCTTCCTTAGAATTATAGGGGATTTCCGAATCCTAGCAAAACTGAATCTGCATCATCTACAACCAGCATTTGTTTGTCACCTAACTGTACAGCTGGGTGACTGGAAAGGTCTGAAAAGGTGATCTTGTTTTCATTTCTCTTACCAAGAAAAGCATCAGCAAGTACTGAGTAAGGCAGGATTTCATTCTGTCTCTCCTGTAATGTGTACTCATCTCAGCAATAGTCTGTGTAATGTACTCTGAAACTTGGATTTCCACAGAATAAGTTAGATCTTATTCAAGGCAAGGCACCATAGGGGATTTTAAGATTAGAGAAAACGTTAAGGATTCCTCCTCAGAGTAGAGTAGTTCTGGATAGCTGTACTCTCTTCGTTAGCTATAAAGTCAACCTACACTCTTTTCTAACTCTTGTTGTGTGTACGTTGCTATTTGTATTGGTACAGGAAAAAATTAACAAAAGAAAGGTTTAATGTAGTGATATTTAAGAATCTGATCATCTGAAACAGTATTATTTAGAACACACACACACAGTTTAGACAGTAAAAGATTTAGAGGGAGGACAATATGAGAACTTCTGTTCTTAATGAAACGTTTTGGAAGATTTTGACTTTATTGAATATCTTTATTAAATCATAGGTTAAGATTTTAATGTCCTTTCTAATCCCCCACCTGACCCCCGCCTTTAGTCCTGGGCCTTTGTGAGAGTACAGTAGGTGGCACCTGTAAGAGCGGTGATAATCTTGCTCCCAAGCAGTTACTGCCCTTCTAGACTGGGGTGTGAGGCCTGCACCCTGGCTGAACGCTGCCAAAATACTGGCTTCACAGCATGAAGGGTGTTCTCTAGGCCTTTTCTCGCACTTACAAATAGGCAGCACTGAGGTCTTGAAGCAGAGAATGTCACAGACCTGCTGTACTTGGGTTTAAACATAATATATTCTAATAGAATTTAAATACTCTTTCTGGGTTATATAATTGAAAGAAATGTGTTTCTCCAACAGAGTGAAGGTACACTTCTAGCAACTGGTTCTTATGATGGGTTTGCCAGAATATGGACTAAAGATGGTAAATAAAGCATTTTTTTTCCCACTTGTTTTTACTGTTGATCCAAATTATAAAGCTTAAAGTAATTTTAATATTTTTCCTTTTGAATTTTAGGTAACCTTGCTAGCACTTTGGGGCAGCATAAAGGCCCCATATTTGCATTAAAATGGAATAAGAAAGGAAATTTCATCCTAAGTGCTGGAGTAGACAAGGTAATTAGCTTCTATAAAAGTTAATTTGTTAAAGAGTATACTTGAGAGTAATATTCTCCTCTGCTAATCACATAAATAATAAAACATTCATATTTGGGAAATTCACATGTGAATTTATGTTAGGAATAAAAATGCTTTCTTTCATTTTCTGTCAGCTCATTCTTAAATCTGTACAGATGCCCTTTATTCTTATCTGTGTGACCACTCTTCATTGTTTTGGAATTTGAGCCATAATGAATTCATATATCCAATACTGTTCATCTCTTTTCTGTAGTTTTTAGTTAATCGCATCAGTGAGTATGGCTCTGGAGTGATTTCATGGGAAATCTTAGAGTCAGTCTGTTAGTTGAACTCCTAATGTTTAATTGAAAATGCAGGAAATGCAGGGTCTTTTCCAGCTTTCACCTAACATGGCTGGTAAACATGGGTAGGTGGAAGTCATTTGTTATTTCTCCTTCATTTTCTTAAAGTTATTTCCTTTACCACACATCCCAGGAAAGATTATTTTATAATACTGGAAAGTACATGCCCATAGTACCTGTATATTGTCAAAAAGGGAAGTAGGCAAAAAGGAAGAATATGAAGGTGGCCAGGAATGGGAGGGGAAAGCCTTCTTAACAGTTACTGCCAATCTACAATACTTATGACCCCAAAGTTATAAAATTAGTGATGGGAGGGTATTAGTGAAATTGTGAATATATCCATTCAGATGTATATGTTATACTTTGATGTAATATAAAAAACATTGTTTTAATTATTGTCAGAATTAAAACTGCCTTTATTTATAAATGTGAGCTTTAAAAATCTTAATATTGAGAATTAGCTGATTATTATATTAACCAAAAGTTTGCCTCCTCAAGCTACACAGCAATAAAAACCTGACATTAAATACACTACTACAATGGAGTTTCTTAATCTAATATAATGTTTGGTACTTTGTAGACAACCAATAATTGTTATTTGAAGTAAGTTGACTGATGAAAAGTCACCAGGGTAGAATTAAACTGCTTAATAGTTTAAGTTAAACATCCTTTCCCTGCTCCCAGTGGAATGTAGCCTCATTGTACTAAAATGTTAAATGCACTCTGACGTTTCATATTGCTTTAATATGATAAGGCATTTAATTTATGTATATATGATAAAATTTTCTTAGCAATATATTTTCCTTTTCTATCTTAGACTACAATTATTTGGGATGCACATACTGGTGAAGCCAAGCAACAATTTCCTTTTCATTCAGGTAAATCTTCAGTTTACATGAGAACTGTTAGAACTTTCTTCTGTTTTCCTAATGAAACTTTTAATAGCATATAATTCATCTAAAATCTTGAACTATCAAATGTAAGCTTTGTTACTAGTCCTTTAAGGAGTTGATGTTCAGTGCCTTTCAGATAATTAATCATCAGAGAATCATCAAATGTTTTCTGTGAAATGTACCATTAAAAAGCATTTTCAGCCTGGTGCCATTAGAGTTGGTAATATTTAACGGTAAGAACATAGATTTTTGATCCAAGATGTCTAGGTGTGCTTGTGAATCCCACTCCACTTAACAAGCTTCGGATTGAGAGAGTCATTGAAGTCATTTCTGAGCCTTATTTTCTCTATCTGTAAACGAGGGATAAAAATAATACCGTTTGAGTAAGTGCGTAAGACTAACACATGTATGTGAAAATACTGCATAAACTTCTACAGATTTAGGTATTGTCATGTTTTATTTTAATTTATGTATCTAAATCAGTCCTCTTGCTTACCTAAAATAAAAATTATAAGGCTTTCCTGATACTGCTGGAACTTTGGTGCTTCATAAATTTTCTTTTAGGAAATAATTTGATACTAAATCAGATAAATCTGATCTCCAAAATAGTGTGCTTCTTTCTCCATGATATGTGGCTGTGCAGCAGGGCTTACATCCTGATGTGTAGAGACACCTTGATTTTAGTACCAACACTCTTGTGCATCCTAGAACTTTGTTCCTGCTTTCAGGGGGGTTTCTGAGAATAGAAACTGATGTTAAACTGGAACAAGATCCCTAATAATGTTTAGAACAGTAGTTTTAGTACTGCCTGATTTAATTGCATCATGCAAGATTGTGTTGTGGTTGGAAAGAGTTTTAAATTGGAGGCTGAGTTAAGTAATTCTGGTTATTTTCAAGGCTTTGGTAGTATCCTTTTTATAGTCAGTGGTACAGTGTTACCTTTAAAATTGAAATGCAAAGCTTTTGGCATTTTGCTTTTTTGTATTTCTCTATTTAGTGTGATTCAGTAAGTCAAATAAGGCATAAAATGATTTTTCCATAGTATCTGAGTGGCATAATTTTGCAACTTTGTGTTAAACAATTCAACCTGATTAAAGCTTACCACATTAATAAGTATTTATTTACACATCAGTTTCTGTTTACCTGTTTCAATCCCTTTCCGTTTTGCTTCTAGTCCTCAACCAGATAGAATTCTCTTAGACCTCTGACCATTCTGCCTAAAGATTTTTCCTACATCCTAGGAGTGATGGAAAATTGAAATAAGTGGGTGTGGCATTGTTATGAGTTGCTGTATAATGTGTGCCACCGTGGTGTTGGAGGTAATGTCTTTATACACGATCCCATTTAGTCTTGGCTACAACCCAGGGGTAGATGATGCAGAAGTCATTTTACAGGTAAAAAGCCATTTTACCTGTGATAGTCTTTCTTGCCAGGCTTTTTTTATTTTTTAAATGGCTTTATTGAGGGGGGTGGTTGTGTGTCCAGTCCCTCCATATCCTTGCCAGCACTTGGTATATGATCAGTCTTTTAAATTGTATCCACTGTAATGAGTGTGTAGTGGTGTCTCACTGTGGTTTTATTTGTAGTTCCTAATGATTAATGATGCTGAGCATCTTGTCACGTGTTAATTGATCATCTGTTTGTCTTCTTTGGTGACGTATCTTTTCTTTTGCTTGATATAGAAGTTGAGGTCACTGATTTGAAACCTTCTACTTTCCTAATGGGGATCAGACATTCAGTGCTATAAATTTACCTCTAACTACTACTTAGTGACATCTCACACTTTTTCAGATACTGTGATTTCATTCAGTTCAGAATACTTTCTGAACTAATTTTGACTCAGCGTATTAATTTATGAATAATTGAAAAATCTTTCAAGGCCTCTGTAGCATTGCTTTCTAATTTTCAGTAAATATTCATTCTGTTTTTGACTGCACTGGGTCTTTGTTGCTGTGTGCAGGCTTTTTCTAGTTGTGGAGATTGAGGGTAGTCTAGTTACGGGGCACGGGCCTCTCGTCGCAGACTGCGAACTCTGTGGTGCGTGAGCTTCAGTATTTGAGGCTTGCAGGCCCCAGAGCACAGGCTTTTGGTAGTTGCGGCGCATGAGCTTTTAACCCTGCAGTTTGTGGGATCTTCACAGGCCAGGAATCAACGAACCCAGTGTCCCCTACATTGTAAGGTGGATTCTTAGCCACTGGGCCGCCAGCGAAGCCCGCTTTCTAATGTAATTCCATTGTTCCTACAAATGTCATGAGGGTCAAGTGGTTTCATAAGGTTGTTCAAATCTTTTATAGCCCTAACTTGTGGTTCTGTCTACTTATACCACCTGTTACCGAGAGAAAGGTATGAAATCATCAGTAATAATTGGAAAATACAGTTTCTAATTTCTTCTGTCAATTTTTGCTTTCTGTATTTTGAAACAGTGCTAATAAGGACATTAACGTTTAGGAATGTTGCATCTTCATGTTGAATTGATCCATTCATCATTTTGTTAATGATCCCCCCTTTTTTTTTCATGCTCTGCAATCTACTTAATCTGAGGTTAATGTAGCCCTTCAAGTTTTTTTTGGTTAGTGTTGGCATGGTATATATCCCTCCATCCCTCCATACTTTACATTTGAAGTGTGATTTATGTAGGCATCATTTATTGCTTGTTTACTGAATATCAACCGCTGCCTTTTAATGGTAATTTTTAGGCTCTTTACATTTAATGTGATTATTGATATGATTGTATTTAAATTAATCAAATTTCTATTTATCTCTTCTTTTCCTGTTTTTCTACTTTCGTTTGGATTATATGAATATTTTTATGATTACATTTTTCCTCCTTTGGTGGGTTATTAACTATAAATCTTTTATTATAGTGGTTGCATCAGTATTTATAGTACACATCTTTAACTTCGCTCTATATACTTTCAAGTGATATTTTAAAGAGATTAAATAATAATAATTTTTACTGATAGTTACCATTTCCAGCTGTTCGTTTCTCTGTGTAGATGCACACACATCTAATTCATCTAGTCTCATTTATTTTCTGCCCAAACGGCTTTAACATTCCTTATAGTGCAAATCTAATGCTGATGAATTTTTTCTATACATATGAAGTCTGTATTTCACCTTCGTTATTGAAAGATTTTGTTGTTGTTGAGGATGGAGTTCTCGGGTTGACAGGATATTTTCCTTTCAGTACTTTAAAAAAATATTACTGTGTTCTCTTATTTATACTTGAACTTATTCCAGTTTTCATCCTTATTGCTCTGTAGTAATTTGTCTTGTTTTATCTGGCTGCTTTTAAGATTTTTCTCCTTATAAATGATTTTGTACAGTTTGAATATGTTGTGCCTTAGTTCAGTTTTCTTTGTTTCTTGACCTTGAAGCTTCTTGGATGTCTTCATACATAGTTTCCCTCAAATGAAAAAAATTTTTGACCATTATTTTTAAAGAAAATTCTACTTCCTTCCCACTTTTTTTTAAACTTGAAGTTTTGAGTGTGTTTATTAGTCTGCTTGATTTCCCATAATACTCTTCATTTTTTTATCCAGTATATTTTTAGGGTGTGCTCAGTCATGTCCAACTCTGTGACCCAATGGACTGTATAGCCCACTAGGCTTCGAAAGGGCAAGAGTACTGGAATGGGTTGCCCTTTTGAACCCACATCTCTTTTACATCTCCTGCAATGGCAGGTGGATTCTTTACCTGAGAAGTGGGATAATTTCTGTGCTGTTTTTCAGGTTTACACTTCTTTTCTTCTAAGTTTTTGTGAACTTTGTTCTGGCACATTGTTAAATTACCAGGAAATGGTCTGATCCTTTGGGTCACGCTTATGAAACTTGTTAAATGGCAGGGAAACAGTGCTCAATGTAGAGCTAATTATTTCCTGGTACTGAGCCAGGAGCCTAGATGTACTCAAACCAGTGCTCCCTGAATCGAAAGGTTTTCTAGCCTGCTGCACGTTTCCAGTCTTAAGTATCAGGCAGAGGTTAAAGCGTCTGCCTCCAATCCGGGAGACCTGGGTTCGGTCCCTGGGTTGGGAAGATCCCCTGGAGAAGGAAATGGCAATCCACTCCAGTATTCTTGCCTGGAGAATCCCATGGACAGAGAAGCCTCGTAGGTTACAGTCCACGGGGTCGAAAAGAGTTGGACACGACTGAGCGACTTCACCTCACCTCACCTCACCTTCCCAGGGCTCAGCTAGTACTTACGCTGATTAGTACAGCTAACTATGTGAGTTGGGCCTGCTGCAGGTCTTTAGAATTCTGTCTGCCTGGCTCTCTCCTTTCTTGTGCTATGAATTCTAGCTGCCTGTGGCTCTCTAGATTCTGAGCTTTATCTCTTCCCCTCAGGAATTTCATTAATCTCTTCCTTAGGGAAATTCCTCTTCCATGGGCTAAGATCTGGACATTTTTCCAAATCGTATATAAGCAGTTAAAGGCACATTGTTGGTTGATTTCCTTTTCTCAAGAACCACTGTCCTTTGCTGTCTCGTACCCAGAGTCTTCCCTGGTGGCTCAGATGATTAAAAAAAAAAAAATCCTTTTGCAATGCAGGAGACCCAGGTTTGATCTCTGGGTCAGGAAGATGCCCTGGAAAAGGGAATGGTCACCCACTCCAGTCTTCTTGTCTGGAGAATTCCATGGATAGAGGAGCCTGGCAGGCTCAAATAGTCGGACACAACTGAGCAGCTAATGCTAGCGCTAACCCAGAGTCTTGTACTGTTATTTCATACATTTTGTATGTGTTTGGCTATTTTGGGCAGGAGGTAAATTGTTCCCTGTTACCCCATCTTGACCAGGAATAGAAGTCTACCCTGGTTTTAAAATTACCATATTCTAATTCCTATACTGTATTTTCATCCATATATTCTTACATAAAGCATAAATCATGATTATAGATTAATTAATCATTTCATATTCATTAGGATAGCTGTAAAAAATAACAGTGTTCATAATGATGTGGAGAAATTAGAATCCTTATACTTTGTTAGTAGGTATGTAAAATGGTACATTTGTGGAAAAGAGTATGACAGTTCCTCAGAAAGCTAAACATAGAATTACCATATGACCCAGCAGTTCTCCTCCTAGGTAACTGAATTGAAGGCAGGAACTTGAATGAATTCATAGCAGTATATATATCATTGTTCACAGTAGCCAAAGGGTGAGAACAGCACACTGTCCATGAGCAGATGAGTGGATGAACAGAATGAGGTCTCTATATACATGGATTATTATTCAGCCATTTGAAAAAAGTGAATTTCTGGTACATGCTGCAACACCAGAGAACTTGTATACCTTATGCTAAATGAAGTAACTCAGACGTAACTTTAAAAGTAAAGATTCAAGATTACAGAGGCTGGGAGGAGGGCAAAATGGAGAGTTTTACTGCTTAATGGTTACAGAATTTCTGCTTGGGGTGATGCAGAACTTTTGAAAATAGTGGTGATGATTGTACAATATTATGAATGTAATTGATACAGCTGAATTGTGCAATTAATTAAATGAGAAATTTCATGTTATGTATGACCACAATATTTTAAAACTAATGTAATATGCTAAAAGCCATTGAATTGCACACTTTAAATGGATGAAATGTATGATACATGAATTATATCTCAGTGAAGCTGTTTTTTAAAAAAGGCAAATGAATATTAAATGCCTTTTCCCCTTCCCTCATAGGTTTATTTATTACCTTTCTGGATTATGAAAGATGCATGGGTTAACAAAAAATAAATCAGAATCGGAGGACACAGAGATTGAATCTTAGTTCCAGGGCTTTTTTTTTTTTTTTTTTTTTGCTGCACCTTGCAACTTGCAGGATCCTTGTTCCTCAACCAAGGATCAGACTCAGCCCCCTGCAGTGGAAGAGCAGAGCGCTAACCACTGGACCACCAGGGAATGCCAGCTCCAGGAATTCAGAAGATTGTGTACCCTCGGCTAATTAACTTTTCCTTAGCCGTTTTCATCATATGGAAAATGAAACCAATAATAGTAAATATACCTCTCACATATTACCTACATAAAAAATATATTTTATGTTAGAGATGTGTTTCTGTCCTGAAGGACTTCTATTACCTAGAGTCATTTTTAAATTTTAGGAATAAAATATAAAGTAAGGAGGTATGGGTACTTAGATCACACCAGTCTATAATCGTTGTATCTTATGAGCCAGAACATTAATCATACAACTCATGTCTTAGCATTTTCCAGCTTCCTTCAGTTATCTTTACCTGGCTATACACTTGGTTTTTGGTTTGGTTTGGACCTAATGGTGTATTTGTTTAAATACTGTTTCTGATTTTCTCAGCCACCTATCTAACATTTTCAGATGATGCTCTATCAAATTGATGCCCTGGTGGAGCACAGCAGATACTTGGCCTTCTTCATAGTGTTTTATTCAGTCCAGTTCAGTTCACTTGCTCAGTCGTGTCCGACTCGTGCGACTCCATGAATCGCAGCATGCCAGGCCTCCCTGTTCATCACTATCTCCCAGAGTTCACTCAGACTCATGTCCATCGAGTCCGTGATGCCATCCAGCCATCTCATCCTCGGTCGTCCTCTCCTCCTCCTGACCCCAATCCCTCCCAGCATCAGAGTTTTTTCCAATGAGTCAACTCTTCGCATGAGGTGGCCAAAGTACTGGAGTTTCAGCTTTAGCGTCATTCCTTCCAAAGAAATCCCAGGGTTGATCTCCTTCAGAATGGACTGGTTGGATCTCCTTGCAGTCCAAGGGACTCTCAAGAGTCTTCTCCAACACCATAGTTGAAATGAATCAATTCTTTGGCGCTCAGCCTTCTTCACAGTCCAACTCTCACATCCATACATGACCACAGAAAAAACCAAAGCCTTGACGAGACAGACCTTAATCGGCAAAGTAATGTCTCTGCTTTTTAATAAGCTACCTAGGTTGGTCATAACTTTCCTTCCAAGGAGTAAGTGTCTTTTAATTTCATGGCTGCAGTCACCATCTGCAGTGATACTGGAGCCCTCCAAAATAAAGTCTGCCACTGTTTCTACTGTTTCTCCATGTATTTCCCATGAAGTGATGGGACCGGATGCCATGATCTTCGTTTTCTGAATGTTGAGCTTTAAGCCAACTTTTTCACTCTCCTCTTTCACTTTCATCAAGAGGCTTTTTAGCTCCTCTTAACTTTCTGCCATAAGGGTGGTGTCATCTGCATATCTGAGGTTATTGATATTTCTCCCAGCAGTCTTGATTCCAGCTTGTGTTTCTTCCAGTCCAGCGTTTCTTATGATGTACTTTGCATATAAGTTAAATAAGTAGGGTGACAATATACAGCCTTGACATACTCCTTTTCCTATTTGGAACCAGTCTGTTGTTCCATGTCTAGTTGTAACTGTTGCTTCCTGACCTGCATACAGATTTCTCAAGAGGCAGGTCAGACAGTCTGGTTTTATTGTATAACTTTTAATTGTCCTTTAAATTATTTGCATTTTTGGCACACACCCGTACACACACACACACACACAATTTTTTGGGAGGGGGGTTGTTGCACTGGGTCTTTGTCGCTACATACAGGCATTCTCTTGTTCCAGCGAATAGGGGCCTCTCCTCGTTGTGGTGTGTGAGCTTCTCATTGCAGTGGTTTCTCTTCTTTGCAGAGCACAGGCTCAGTAGTTGTGGTACATGGGCCTGGTTGCACCACAGCCTGTGAAATTTGCCCAAACCAGGGACTGAACTCATGTCCCCTGCATTGGCAGGCAAACCCTTATCTACTGTGCCACCAGGGAAGTCCTTTCCCCTACTTCTTAACACTATAATAACTTACTGTATAAAGCATTTTGTTAAAATTATTTTTCAAAATTGTATCTTAATATTTAATGTCAAAATGAAGGTGTAGTTACTGATTGCAATTCCAAGGCACAAAGACAAAATCTAAACCAGGTAATTCAAGAAAGGGAACATAATATAAGGAACCTCTAGCAGAAGTCTTACAAGAGTGTAGAATAGAGAAGTAGGAGGTAACTCAGAGTTTAGCAGCTGCAGTAAACGTTAAGACTGTAGAGAAAATGATAGGGTCCAACTACCCGGTGGGAATGGTGTCTTTAGAGAATAGGCTGCCTGGCGAGAGCAGGCACCGTGGAGCAATCAGGGTCACTGCCAAAGACCCAGTCTTAAAGAGAGAGGACCACAGAGTTGCCTGTCTGCCCTCTTTCTCCTGACCTTGGACTGCTGACAGTTTCTTCCACTGAATGAGCCCATCTAGGGCACTGCACGCACGGGGACCTGGAATATGTGATGTCATGGTGGCAAAGGGCAGGGCAGAGCTAGGTGAGGAGTGGGCTGAAGATGAGCTCCCAGAGGAACAATTGTCTACATTGCTCTGAGAGATTGTGGTGCACATGAACAACAGCATACAGACATCGTGCTGATCAAAGTGGGCCAGTGTTTTTATTCACTGACCTTGTCGGATTCTTCCAGAAGCAGGATGGGAAAGAGGAAAGGAGCCAAGGAAGGGAACAGTTTCTGGTGCAAAGGTCTAGGGTCAACCTAATTCATGCAGGGCTCTGAAGTGTTTGTTATATATCGGGATTTTCCTTGTCTTGCCAAGCAAGCTTAGTTTTTGATTCTCACCTTTCCCCCAACCACCTACTGCCTGCTCTAAATGCAGTGTTTGGTATGCTTCTATTGCTTAACCCAGTTACTTGCTATCATTACCTTAATCTGCATTGCTAATTATAGAGAAGGTTTGCACTTTGCAACAGGGGAAAATGAGAAAGGAAAGAATCTTTAATCATATCCGAGCTAAAGTATTAAATGCCAGCCAGCTTTTGGACTTCTGAGGTTTTAAATTCAGTGATGTAGAATTTAAGATATATTTGACAAGAATCACTTAGAAGCAAAATGTATTTGCCAATCATGTAATACTCCCATTTATCAGTTAAGTAGATAGTGGAAATAGTACTTACTCAGCGTAACATTTGTCTCACTTGTAATGTACAAAGTACTTTCATACACACTATCTAACTTGATGTTCACAGTGTCCTTGAGTACTAAGTGTAAAGGTTTTTATCCTCATTTTTTGGAAGAGAAAAATAGCATGAGAGCTGACTTGCTTATAAGGGCCCATTAGTTAGGGAAGAGCAAAACAAGACTTCTTATCCATTGAACACTCACAGAATTTTAGAAACGAAAGGAAATGTAGCATCACATTTAATTTTATTCTTTTAGAAATGAGGTACCAAGAGTCCAGTGCTAGTAATTTACAGAGCAATCTCTTAGGAACGCTCATCTCCTGGTTACCAGGACAGTATACTTTCTATTAGGCTGTGTCTCACATAGAGACAGCCAAACTGAAATGTATTAATATTTGCGATATTTAAGTACCAAAAACCTGGCCTTTTTTCCTTTGCAGCACCAGCATTGGATGTTGACTGGCAGAGCAACAACACTTTTGCTTCTTGTAGTACAGATATGTGCATTCATGTCTGTAAATTAGGACAAGACAGACCTATTAAAACATTCCAGGGACACACGGTGAGAAACTTCTTTTTCTCCCTCCTTTAAAGCAGTTATGATGAATAAGTAATGTTTCAGTGGTTTTGAAGTATGTATGTTTAATACCCAAAGAACAACCAAGTCTATGAAATGAAAATGTGAATGTTTACTGTTATTTTTAGAATGAAGTAAATGCTATCAAATGGGACCCAACTGGCAATCTCCTGGCATCCTGTTCTGACGACATGACCTTGAAGGTAATTCAGATAGGAGGGAGGAAGGGGCTGCGGAGTTAGACAGTGTGGCTGCCCTGGTCGTTCTCAGACTGTGTCTCTTGTAGTTGGGAATTATGATACTAAGATTTGTGCTATTATAAATTGTCGTTGCTAGTAACGAGTCATATATTGGTACAATGAAAGGTTATCTGCTCGTGCAAAGATCTGACTCATGGGTAATGAATGAAGATCTTTGTAGGATTCATGGATTTGACTGATATTCTGAGCAGTGTATTAATTGGATTTTTGCTGTGGTGTGAATATGTATCACTCTAGCTGGGAAACTGATGTGTAGTGGATATATAGCTTAATCTGTGCATGAGCATAGTTGACATGTCAGAATTCACATCTCAATATGAGTTTACATTTTTCTTGTTGTATAACTAAAAGCAAAAACTTAACACCTAGCCCCTGTGTATATCACATACCAGAATTAAGGAATGAGAAAAGCTTTTTGAGATAAAGAAAAATATAATAACCTTCAAAATTAATGAAGCTTGAGCTCTATACTTCATCACATTAACTCTACTAAAAATAATTTACCTTTGACTTTACAATGCCACTGACTACAAACGTGATAACCTTTATAGATAGGATAACCATGAAGGAAAACTGCTTTTCCTCTTCCCATGAACAGACTAAATGTAACCTTGGTAACCTGGTGGGGTTTTTTTCCTTAAATACCAGCTATGTTTTTAGTTAAGTTCTCCCAAGTCTGGACTCCCTTGTAAGCGTTGCTGATAAAAATGCTTTTCTTCACACTTTCATGTGTGAGATTACTTTGCAAGTGTGTGTGCACATACCACATGTGCTCACTCA
>SJYC01116444.1:0-10687 GCA_006408675.1 Madoqua kirkii
TTTTTCCTTAAATACCAGCTATGTTTTTAGTTAAGTTCTCCCAAGTCTGGACTCCCTTGTAAGCGTTGCTGATAAAAATGCTTTTCTTCACACTTTCATGTGTGAGATTACTTTGCAAGTGTGTGTGCACATACACACATGTGCTCACTCAGTCGTGTGTGAGGACCACAGCCCATCAGCTTCCTCTGTGGAATTTTCCAGGCAAGAATATACTGGAGTGAGTTACCATTTCCTACTCCAGGGATTGAACCCACATCTCTGCGTCTCCTGCATGGGCAGGCAGATGATTTACCACTGTGCCACCTGGCACCCTTACATGCACATACATTATGCTTATAAAATGAATAAAGAACAAAAAACTTTTTTGGAAGCAGAGTGTGGCACATACAAGGAAATGAAAGAAGGCTACTCTCAGTTACTGATTTGCAGTTCAAGAGAGATGTTTGAATTAGAAAATGTTAGAGAGTTTTGTTGTTGTTATTCTAAGAATAATAAAAAGTCATAGAATTTTAAAGCAGAAACTATAAGGATGGATAATGTCTAGTGAAGCCATACTTTGAGAAGAAAGAACAGCAGATGAGTGAGAAGCTTATGTTTAGCTTGAATAGTGCCTTTGAGTCATGCAAGTGGACGTGCCAGGCTGGTCTGAGGCTCAGAGAAGAAAAAGTTTGACGTAATCATTCGGGAATTCTCAGTAGACGGATGGTCATTCAAAGCCATGGGCGTGGAGAAAATTGTGTAGGTGGAAAGTATCAAGTAAAAAAAGAAGAAAGCTTTGAAAGTCTCTGTAACATTTAGTTGCTTTAAGAAGAATCGGGTTCCAAAAGAAAACCTAACAGGAATGACTTCAGTGGAAATAGTGTGTATGTGTAGAGAAGAATATTGCAAGGGAGGTATTGAAGAGAATGGTCCGTAGTATCAGTGCTATCGAAAGCTGGCATGAAATAACGTTTTGTAAACTTATCTTTTGCATTTATTTACATGGAGTTATGTATACCTAGGATACAAAACTGGAGAAGGCAATGCAGTGGCACCCCACTCCAGTACTCTTGCCTGGAAAATCCCATGGGCAGAGGAGCCTGGTGGGCCTCAGTCCATGGAGTCTCTAAGAGTCGGACACGACTGAGCAACTTCACTTTCAACTTTCACTTTCCTGCATTGGAGAAGGAAATGGCAACCCACTCCAGCGTTCTTGCCTGGAGAATCCCAGGGACAGGGGAGCCTGGTGGGCTGCCGTCTATGGGGTCGCACAGAGTCGGGCACGACTGAAGCGACTTAACAGAACACAAAACATTATGATACTCAATTTCATTGCAGAAGTGTGAATCCCAGCTGCTTTTTGTTTCTTTGTTGGCACTTGGGTTTGGTGTGTGTTTGTTTTGGGCAAGATTTTCCCTCTTGTCTTTATTGAGTGATTTTGTCAGAAATACTGTTGATACAGGTTTCTCTTAACTTTTGCTCAAAGACAGTATGAGTTTTTAATCTGCATTGCATAATAAACATGTTTTCAACTTGAGGAAAGTGTGTTTTCTGCTTACCATTTTAACTTTAATTATTGCTTTTTTAATGGTTTTTCTATATGGATCATTTAAAATTTCTAAATCTTATTATGGTGAGAACAGATGAGATCTACTTTTTAAGTGTACTGTATTTTTAAATGTACTACACAGTATTGTTATCTAAACACAGTGTTGTATGGCAGATCTCCTCTAGGGTTGAAATTTTATACTTTATGAATAGCAACCCACCTCCACCACAACTCCTTGCAACCACCATTCTTTCTTTCTTTTTTTTCCAATATTGTTTATTATAGGATATTGAGTATGATTTCTGTGCTATATACTATAGGACCTTACTGTTATCCCCGCCATTCTTCTTTTTTTTTTTTTTTGCTTTTATGAGTTTGATTCTTAGATACCTCGTGTAAGTGGAATCGTGCAGTGTTTATCTTTAAAATTGACGCATGTTGTCTGGCTGCATACTGCAGGATTTCCTTTATGTTCAGTCTGAATGTGCTCCGCTGCGTGCATGTGCCTCTTCTTCTCTCTCCATTCACCCATTGTTGGACTCTTAGGCTGTTTCCATATTTTGGCTTTTCTGGAGAATGCTGCAATGAACATGGGAGCACAGATACCACCTCAAGAGCCTGGTTTCATTCTCTGTGTTTTATATATATAGCCAGATGTGGAATTGCTGGGGATAGTTGCTAAAATTTGAGGGAGAACCCCCATACTGGTTTTCATCGTGGCTGCACATTTTGTATTCATTTATCAGCAGTTTATAAGGGTTCTAAGTTCTCTATATTCTTGACAAAATTTTTAGAATTTGTGGGAGCCATCTAACAGTTGTGAAGTGATATCTCATTGTAGTTTTGACTTGCTTTTCCCTGATTATCCGTGACATTGAGCATCTCTTCATATAACCTGTGCCATTTGTATGTCGACTTAGAAGGAATGCCAAATCCTTTGTCCATTTTTAAATTAGTATTTTGCTTTTGAGTTGTAGGATTTCCTTACATATTTTGAAAGTTACATCCTTATTGGATATACGGGTGGCAATATTTTCTCTCATTCCATAGGTTGTTGCTTTTTACTTTATTGATTGTTTTCTTTGCTGTGCAGAAACATTTTAATGGTATGTAGCCCCTCTTGCCTTTTTTTTTTTATTTTGCTTTTATTGCCTATCCTTTGGTGTCAACATGAGTCATACTGTATTATCTGTATATTCCTTATCCACTTTCCCTTCCCCGTTGCCATATAGTTCCTAATTCTGAATTCTAAGAGGAACTTATAATGTATATCTTTATTTTTAAAGGATAGCATAAAAACTAATGCCTTAAATATTGTAGCATCATTACCAAGGAAATTACTGAATGTTGATATTTGTACCATCTGAAGCTTTCAAAAATAATCTTAGAACTACAATTTATTGAATCCTGAAGCCTCACAATACTGATTATTAGAATGAACTTGAAGCTAATTTGTCATTTTTAAAAAACAAATATTAAATATATTCTACATTTTAATTTCTTTGCATATATTCTCTTGATCTCTATAATTATTGTTATGGTTATGCCACATATTTTGGACTGGCAAGATCATATTATAAACGTATCCTTTGTATGGAAAGCTGATTTACACACACTTTTCCTTTTTGTTTAGATATGGAGTATGAAACAAGACAACTGTGTCCATGATTTGCAAGCACATAATAAAGAAATTTATACTATCAAATGGAGTCCAACAGGGCCAGGGACAAGCAATCCAAATGCCAACCTTATGTTAGCAAGGTAACATTTCTGTTTTGCTTTTCCTTTATGAGTCTTTTACAAAAAAAAATTCTTATATTATGGCAGAAAATTAGGAAAATTCTGTAAAATGGGAATGTATCTTGCAACGATTTAAATGGGAACATTTAGACATGTTATTATTTCAGCTCATAATGGATTTTGTTTATGGAGATGTCAGATATTTACTGATAATATCAAATATTGATTAAAAACTAAGTAGCTGAGGCATAACGCAATAAAGTTTTTTCAGCATCAAAATAAATAATAAGTTATATTCAAAGTAGTGTTTTGCAAATCAATATAAGGGAGTTATTTAAAGAATAAAGAAATATAGTAAATTAGCTCGTTTATGTTTTCCAATTTACAGATGTGGCGATACCCTCAATGAAAGCTGCCTTTTAGCTTTTTTTCCAGCGCACTTGGTTCCTAACAGCACAGTCTACTTCTCATAGGGAATTTGTGGCTAGCTATAAGGAAAGACGGTCATTGTAGTTGGGGGTGGGGCTGGGAATTTCATTACTTATAGAATCTTTTTTTTCCCTCCTTTGTCAGTGCATCCTTTGACTCTACTGTGAGATTATGGGATGTAGACCGAGGAATTTGCATCCATACTTTGACAAAACACCAAGAGCCTGTGTACAGTGTGGCTTTCAGTCCTGACGGCAGGTACCTGGCGAGCGGTTCTTTTGACAAGTGTGTGCACATCTGGAACACACAGGTATGTCTGGGTTATTTGAAGAGTCACATATCTTTATATGAGTAAGAATTGCTTGTCTAAACAAATTTTTCCCCCCAGTTTTGATTGTCATTCCTTTTGTGGTACTTATTCAGTTCTTAGTTTTTAAATGAGTATTTTTTGGTGGCATTTTTTATAGCTTAGTAAAGATCAAAACCATCTGAAATGAGATTTTCATAATAAATTTAAATTCTTTGTTTTATTTTTTTCAACAGTTTTGCAGATATAAAGTATGAGAATTTAAGATGCATTTATTTAGATAAATGATGTAATTTCTTTATTTTCTAAAAGAATTATCTTTGAAGATGGTATATATGAGCAGTTAAAAAATGTACTAAAGGACAGGATTTTATGATTCATACAAAACTTATCAGAGAGAAACTTAAAACTATATACTACATTTCTGGGGGCAGTGCTGCAGAGATCTTTTCTTAAAAATGGAGAGAACTGTTCTGTTGCTTCCATTCTTTGTCATCTTTCCAGTGCTTTAGTTTTTGCGTGCCATATACTGTTCTCTTCAGTAACAGTTAGGTGACTCTTCCTGTTGCTGCGTTATTGGCTTAATTTTAATGAGTGTTACTTTGTAAGTCTCCCTATTAAGGCTCTCTTTCCCCCCTTAGTAGAGCTTTATAATTTCTTCATAAAGATCTTCTTTTATTAAAAATTTATTCTGAGGATGGATTTTATTGTTACTGTGTATAGCATCTTTTAAAACATGTATTCCTTTTACTTACTGATGGTTACTCGTGTTTGGAACATTACAGATTTTGGCATGTTGATGTTGACTTTATCAACCCTGCTGAGCTGTCTAATCTTAATTATTTCCCAGCTTGGTGGGATCTTAGTTCCCTGACCAGGGATCAAACCTGTTGCCCCCTGAAATGGAAGGAAGTACTGAGTTCTAACCACTGAACTACCAGAAAAGTCCCAGTCTTTCTGTTTTGATTGACTAGCAGAGACGTTATACATAATCTGCCTATTGTATCATTTTCTGCCACTCATTTACTCCATTTTGAGTAAATTAATTTAAAATAAAATTTGGGTAGAGAACTGTAGAATTCTAAGGGAAGATGCTGTTAGACTTTTAAAGACATTTGAACAACTATTCATACTGTTTTGTTGTTCCACTATTGTGTATCAAAATGTCATATTTTTTTTCCTTTTAAGTTTGAAAATAATAAAGTGCATCTTGTGAGATTTCAGTGCAGGAAAAAGTCATTATTTTTTTGTCATATACATATGTATGTGTGTGTGTAGTTGTTGTTGGTTTTTTTTCTTCCCATTACTTGGTTGATACGTTACCTAATCATTTGACAGATAAATTCTTATAGTCTGGTCTGATCACAGATTTGAGTAAATGCTAAGAATTCTTTGGCAGTTTAATGGAGATAGCTCTTTGCTGTTTTGGTTCAATTATAGCCTAAGTCAAGCTTAGAAATTGGCAAGTACTATTGAAAGAAAATGTTGGTTGTTTTTTAAAGCCCACAGTTGACTCTCTATAGATTTTACTCTGTACATGAGCTTATTTTAGATTTTGTTGATGCCACTCCTTTCCCTCGTAATTAATTGTAGATATATTTAAGGCCTGCTATGCTGACACTTTTTCATTAATCTCTTACATTGTGAGAAATTTTAGATAAGAGGGAAACAGTAGAGCTTTGCTAATGTGACCAACTGTGCCCATGCTTCTGTGGTCTCTGCAGTGTTTCCAGACTGACTTTGACCAGGAAAACAAGGGAAAATGGTCTCCCAGCTTAGTGACTGACTTGGGGCTGGCTCTGTCAGATGGTGTTGACAAGATGTGTGTCTTGTTGCCATGTTGTTTTTAGGTAGTTCTGATACTTGTAGTTTGAATTTTTTAGGTCACCACAAAGCTGAGACATACTTTCCTTGTCAGGACAGAACAACACCAGAAGCATGTTTTTCAGTTTCTCATACAGAACCTCTTACCTTTGACCTGTTTAATGACTTGTTTCCTAAGAGAATATATTTTTGTACTGAGTTGTAATTACTGAATGGCAGCTGAATGATTTTGATTGCCATTACCAAAGGAATAAAGTAATTGAGTTGTATTTATAAATTGGCTAAATTGATGAAATTGGTAGTGTTCCTGCTTGTACTTTGTTTTCTTTTAATTTAAAACATCTTTTAGTAATAATGTACATATGCTCTTTTAGCTTCTTTGATAATTCTTCTAGCTTCGGGGTGCTTCTGGTGTCAAAGAGACCAAAAGGATACCTTAGCTAAAAATGGTTATCGGTACTGGAGAAACTGTGTGTGTATGTGAATGATCTGTTGAGAGCAGGCGTGTGTGTGTGTGTGTGTGTCTGTGTGTGTGTGTGTGTGTGAATGATCTGTTGAGAGCAGGCTTGTGTGTGTGTGTGTGTGTGTGTGTGTGTGTGAGTGAATGATCTGTTGAGAGCAGGCGTGTGTGTGTGTGTGTGTGTGTGTGACCTGTTGAGAGCAGGCGTGTGTGTGAGTGTGAATGATCTGTTGAGAGCAGGCGTGTGCTACCATTTTGTGAAAGGATCATCATATTACATTTCTGGTATTTCAGAACTTGTGTTTGAAGTTGAAGCTAAATCTTGCATTGGATTGCTGGAAATAAAGCCGTATGATATTTTGACCACAGCATTTGAACATACATAATAATTTATCATTTTTAAGATTCTGCCTCTCATTATTTTAGACAGGTGCTCTAGTTCACAGCTATAGGGGAACAGGTGGGATTTTTGAAGTTTGTTGGAATGCAGCAGGAGACAAGGTTGGAGCCAGTGCATCAGATGGTTCAGTAAGTATAATGAAGTTTTCCAAAGGGGTAGATATGTGTGTGTGAGAGAGAAGCCATAGTGAATAAACGTGGCTTGTTGTGGTAGTGACTACCAAAGTGTTCTTTATAAAATAAATTTTATGATATGGACGTTGATCTTTTTTACTGAAGGCTCTGTACTTTTCATACTCGTTTCATTCAAATAATGTAAATATAATTTAGGGTATCTATGCCAAAGAGTGCCTTCAACATCAAGAAATGGACTGTAAAACTTCATCAGTGAAATTAAGCACGATATCTCTATGAGAGATTTGAAATTTTAATGCCTATTTTTAACCTTCTCTTCTTGTAGAAGAGTGCTGATAGCCCAGGGAAGGGGGGAATAGAGGCACTAGGGGTCTACATTGAGGAAGGTGTGATACCAAGAGGCTTTCAGGGTGAGGCTGGCAATGTCTTTACAGAAATCTCGTTGTGGCTTCCAAAGTTCTGAAAGCAAAGGGAAGATGGAAAGAGTATAGCCATTAGCTGTTTACTGAAGCAATACCTTAATATAATCTGTAGTATCTTTCATTAAAAGTGAAGACATATCATAGAAAATGGTCTATTTTGAATGTATTTATTTCTACTTTTTAACAGAAAGCAAATCTTAAAAATTTTAGCCATGGTTCTTCTGTAGTGTGAGCCCGTGATTATTTCCTCCATCTCTTTCATGTAGTTTATCTGATTGTTTATATCCATTGCTATGATTACTTTTGTTCTATCAGTTTCATGAACTTGGAACTAAGAAATAGATTCCAAACTGTACTATAAAAAAGTTAAAAATGTACAACGAAATTCTTTACACACTGGTTGATAATTTTAATTTTTTACAGGTTTGTGTATTAGACCTTCGGAAATAGCGCTACTAGTTGGAAGCCATGGACCGACTATGAATGTGTATATAGCCAAAATGACTGTCCCTGACCCAAGTACTGCTATAGTCCCACCTGAACCATGGCCAGCCCACTGCAGCCAAATCTAAGAGAAAGATATACAAACAGTGTATATACACACAATTGCACCCTGAAGATGACAGAATTTTGTCACAGCTTGTGAATTCTGTTCACCAAGTGCTGGAATCAAATCTGCTGTGCCCCTAAAATAGCATTTAGAAGTTTTGGATATGAAAAACAGAAGAGAGAAAAAAATATACGTTATAAAAGCAGCCCATACATGTACCAGTTTTTGGATACTAACGACAGCCTTGTTTATCCCCTTTGAATCAGCAGACACCATGGATTATATTCTTTTTTCCCTTCAGTAGTTTAGCAGTTTGTATGTACAGAGAAAACGGACTTACAGAAACTTGCAGCAGTAGTTGGTTCTTGCTTTTAAACTTTCTTTGGTTTAGTTTATGGATGCATGAAGTAAGGGAGTGAATCAGTTTCTTGTTTATATTTTTTTTCACCTTTTAAACAAAAAAATTCTTAAAAATATTTTAATGCATTCTTTTGAAGAGATAGATGTTTGGTACATTTATGGCTCCCAGAGCATATATTCAATTGGTGCATGTTGTAGAAGGGGAAATTGGAAATCAAATGGAACTATATGACTTTGGTCATGTCAATCTGTAAGACACATCAGTAAAAGGGTATTATGCTCTGTTTTTTGTTTTTGCTTTTGCTTTGTTTTTCTGTTGTGGGGTTTTTCTGTTTTGTTTGTTTTTTTTTTGGTGATGTGGCTTAATGCAATAGTTTCTTTTTTTGGGACATATTTCTGCCAATTAAAGACTAGAAGGGCACAAAAATTTTTTTAATACCATAGAGAAGATGCATAAAAATATCTTCTGATGTTTTGTAGCCATAACTAAATTATGGTTAAAAATGTGCACTATTGTGAAAAGGAGCAAAGTAGGTTTGGGTTTTTTTGTTGTTTGTTTGTTTGTTTCTTTTACTTTGTTTTTTAAGAGATTAAAATGTTTCTGGATAAGGAGTAGCTTCTCCAAAGTGTCCATCATTCTGTGTAGAAGCTTAAATATGTAATGTAACCAAACTCCAGTATTAAAAATCTCTCATGTTATTTTTCTTTATACAAAGCAAGATAACGGCATATAACACTGCCATTACATGGCAAAATGTTTGCTACCTTAGTTTAAAAACAATCTTTAAAACAAAAGACTTGCTTCAAGGTGTTCTTACATAGCAGTGATTCAAAAATTTTAAAAAAGGTATAATTGCACTAACCTCCCGGCTGCTCTGATTCTGCGTTTGTGGTACTTGTGACTACATTTTCTCAAATATAGATAGATTTAAGCTGCTATGTTTTGTTTTTTTTTTTTAGTAATCACTACTATATCATGTCTTTTACTCTGTTTATAATATCATGTACTTTCTTAAAGGTATAAGTATCAGATCAAACCTCCTCTTGTGCTCATGCAACTAAAAGCTAAAATATACAGAATTTACAAATGATAGCATGGGGCTATGTTTATATGTGTGATTAACAGGGTTTGTCATGATTAATGTAATAATTCAGAAGTGTCAGTTTTGAAGAGAATAGTTGTCAAATTTAATATCACAAAAATTTTAATTAAGGAATATCATTTATTATCAAGCTTAGCAAATTTATAACACTATTTCTGTCACTAATTATTTGAAGCTTTTACTGCTAAAGTTTTAACCTATATTTTAAGTAGAAACTGATTTAACCCTAGTAATGCAGCTTTGATTTTCAGCATTTGTTGTTTTGCTATTTTTACAAAACAGCATTGATTGAAGCAAGTCTTGGTTTTACTAAGGTAGGATAGCATTTGCTATTGGTAAAGAGAATAAATACACTTAATTTCACAATACATTGTTACATGTACCCCAGTTATTGCTAGTGGGGTCTAAGATACTGTAATAATATTTTTTAAAATTTACATCCAGAGAGGCAGTCATTCATGATGGTTTTGTGCCAGCTGTTTTTAGGGTTTTGGATCACATTATAGTTATTTAGAACTATTACCCTGTGACTTACGTAGGAAACCTAATATGCTGAGTATCTGGCACTTGAAATCCTGCTTTTATTGCTGGAGGTCCACATCTGTGGTTGACCTCTGTTGTTGTTTTAAAAAAAAAATAAATAAAAATTTTAAAATCTGTGCAATAATTTTTAAATGTGCTCCCAGGAATAGACACAAATGTTTTGAGTATGTTTAAGCTGCATTTTCCTTTAGTGATGCATTTGTCAATTGCACTGAATTTAAATCTGAAAGTCAGAGGTGGTTATTGATAGTACTTTTTGTATTTTGATATGGACAATTTATTCATTTGCATACAGTTATTGACCTTTTTTCCCCAGCTGATTAAAGATAGTCACGAAGTTCTGCAGTATAGCTGCCAAAATCGACAGCTACGTGTTTATGGTGTTGTCATCGTCTCTGTGTTTTTTGTTTGTTTGTTTGATCTTTAGGTATTTTACTTAAGCATAATAGCCACAGTAGGGCATATAAAAGATTATAAATACAGAGCTTTATTATCCTGAAGTCTTGGGTCTTTTAAGTATAAACTATCAGAAAGGTATCCATTTTGTAGGCTTGGGTTCTTTGTGAGCATACAGTTATTCTTTTTTGCTGCTGTTCTCAACATCATCATTGCCTGCTGATGTGCCACGATGCTGCTCCAGTAGACAAAAGTAAGATTGCCTCTAATTTGAGCAGTAACATGATTATAAGAGACCAGATTTCACAGCCTGTAAAGTTCTATATTTAAGGTTCTTGCTTACTTTTCCTTCCTTTTTTTTTTTTTTTTTCTTTTTGCCCCCTCTAAGAACTTATCTGAAGATCCATTGATTCCAGTAGATTTTCTGTGCTGTTCATTATATGTCATTGTTGTATAGGCTACTGTAAGACACTTACAAAGAAAAATAGAAA
>SJYC01116445.1:0-17911 GCA_006408675.1 Madoqua kirkii
TTTTTTTTTTTAGTAATCACTACTATATCATGTCTTTTACTCTGTTTATAATATCATGTACTTTCTTAAAGGTATAAGTATCAGATCAAACCTCCTCTTGTGCTCATGCAACTAAAAGCTAAAATATACAGAATTTACAAATGATAGCATGGGGCTATGTTTATATGTGTGATTAACAGGGTTTGTCATGATTAATGTAATAATTCAGAAGTGTCAGTTTTGAAGAGAATAGTTGTCAAATTTAATATCACAAAAATTTTAATTAAGGAATATCATTTATTATCAAGCTTAGCAAATTTATAACACTATTTCTGTCACTAATTATTTGAAGCTTTTACTGCTAAAGTTTTAACCTATATTTTAAGTAGAAACTGATTTAACCCTAGTAATGCAGCTTTGATTTTCAGCATTTGTTGTTTTGCTATTTTTACAAAACAGCATTGATTGAAGCAAGTCTTGGTTTTACTAGGTAGGATAGCATTTGCTATTGGTAAAGAGAATAAATACACTTAATTTCACAATACATTGTTACATGTACCCCAGTTATTGCTAGTGGGGTCTAAGATACTGTAATAATATTTTTTAAAATTTACATCCAGAGAGGCAGTCATTCATGATGGTTTTGTGCCAGCTGTTTTTAGGGTTTTGGATCACATTATAGTTATTTAGAACTATTACCCTGTGACTTACGTAGGAAACCTAATATGCTGAGTATCTGGCACTTGAAATCCTGCTTTTATTGCTGGAGGTCCACATCTGTGGTTGACCTCTGTTGTTGTTTTAAAAAAAAAATAAATAAAAATTTTAAAATCTGTGCAATAATTTTTAAATGTGCTCCCAGGAATAGACACAAATGTTTTGAGTATGTTTAAGCTGCATTTTCCTTTAGTGATGCATTTGTCAATTGCACTGAATTTAAATCTGAAAGTCAGAGGTGGTTATTGATAGTACTTTTTGTATTTTGATATGGACAATTTATTCATTTGCATACAGTTATTGACCTTTTTTCCCCAGCTGATTAAAGATAGTCACGAAGTTCTGCAGTATAGCTGCCAAAATCGACAGCTACGTGTTTATGGTGTTGTCATCGTCTCTGTGTTTTTTGTTTGTTTGTTTGATCTTTAGGTATTTTACTTAAGCATAATAGCCACAGTAGGGCATATAAAAGATTATAAATACAGAGCTTTATTATCCTGAAGTCTTGGGTCTTTTAAGTATAAACTATCAGAAAGGTATCCATTTTGTAGGCTTGGGTTCTTTGTGAGCATACAGTTATTCTTTTTTGCTGCTGTTCTCAACATCATCATTGCCTGCTGATGTGCCACGATGCTGCTCCAGTAGACAAAAGTAAGATTGCCTCTAATTTGAGCAGTAACATGATTATAAGAGACCAGATTTCACAGCCTGTAAAGTTCTATATTTAAGGTTCTTGCTTACTTTTCCTTCCTTTTTTTTTTTTTTTTTCTTTTTGCCCCCTCTAAGAACTTATTGAAGATCCATTGATTCCAGTAGATTTTCTGTGCTGTTCATTATATGTCATTGTTGTATAGGCTACTGTAAGACACTTACAAAGAAAAATAGAAAGGAAAACGTAAATGAATAGAGTACTTATTGATTAAAATAGAGTAAAGAAAGAGCAGCTGTCATTCTTGAACATCATAAAGGAATATCTTTTTTCTTCTTCATGTAGGATATCCCATGAATTCTTATCTTTGTTCCATTCCCGGTTTACTGTCATTGATCGGGTACCATCATTAACTTTGACGTGACTTTTAGAAGTGATAACTTTTAATTTCCTACTAGGTCTTAGGGTGTACTGAATTCTGTTTTAATTAATTATTCTCTAGGTAAGTATGTTTTAGGATTAAACACCTTTTACAGATACTGAAAGTGCCTCCTTTTGTGGTGTAAAAAACAAATTATGGTGCAAAAAGTAATCATTAGATTGAATTACATGAAGGTTTTTTGCTTTTTGACATATAGAAATGTCAAGAGAAAGGCCAAAGATTTGTACTTTTTCACTTAACTTATAAAGCACTCCTTTTTTCCTTAAACTTCTGTCAAATTAGATTTAATGAGAGAGTACTATTTTTAAGGAGCTATCTGTTTATGTAGAATGATTTTGTTAAGAGTTATGTAAACTATTACTGAATAGAGGCCTGAAGAGGAGTATGCATTTTTGCTGTTTAAAGGAATCAGAAATGACTGTTCTTATGTCAGCAAAGATGTTAAGTTTTACTAGATAAGCAGAAAAAATAAATCTCATATGCAGTGCTATTTACTCTTTTCAAAACAGTTTTCATTTTCTTAAGCACATTGTACATTTCTGTAGAACCTGCATTTTTTTCTCGCATGCTAAAAACGGTACTTGCATTTCGTGAATTACTGTTGACAGTTTCCACAGAAATCCTGTTTCAGTGGACCAACATTGTGGCATGGCAGCAAATGCCAGCATTTTGGGGAATAGCAGCAAATCTACAAGAGACCCTGGTTGGTTGCTTTTTTTTTTTTCTTCTGAATCAGCAGGGATGGAAGGGGAGTAGGAAGTTATGAGTTACTCCTTCCGGTAATAGCTCTGACGTGTCACATTCAATATCAATTTAAAAACACATGAATCTAGTTAAGTGTAGAAGAGAGAGCAAAAAAAGAGGAAGTGTTCACTTTTTTAATACACTGATTTAGAAATTTGATGTCTTATATCAGTAGTTCTGAAGTATTAATAGCATTCTTTATTTCTGCCTTTATGTTGACAGTGTTGAAGCAGGGTGAATAACTCGGGCATATGTTTTTTGTTTTTTGTTTTTTTTTTAAATTTTCTCGTAATCTGTTTCATGATGTTTTCTTTGGAGTTTATGGATAAGTTCAAGAAAACATTCTGCATGTTGTATCTAGTCTAATGTACTTATCCATCTCATCAAAAACAAAAACACGCAGACTGCATTTTGTAGCTCTGTAATCCCTAAATACAGAACTAATTTTCTTCTTTCCTGACTTCAACATTGTAGCTATAATGTTCTAATTTTTGATTTCTACAAATCCTTTGGGTCTAATTCTGTGAGCCTACTTATAGCACTGGATTAAAATGTCTGCATCATTTCTTTAGTTATCCAGTTAACTTTAAAACTGTTGTAAAAGTGTAAACCAGCCCATGACAGTCTTTTGTACATGTTGAAGAACTTTGTTGTTCAGTTTTCATGACTGTTGTGTAAGGAAGACTGATACAGATACTCTATGCTGTCCTGGACCATGTTAATTACACTTGCGATGTATTTTGGTTCCACATCACAATGATTTGTCCCCAATGACCCTTTTATCCTTTCTAGGCACATTTTTTGTTGTTGTTGTTGCAGTTTCCCTTTGCATTGTATTGCTTTGACAACTGTAATTTGAATCAGATCTGAAAGAGGTCCAGAATAAAATATATTTTGATATTATGTTGGCTGTGTACATATATAAAACCTTTGATACCTATGTAGTTTGTATGGACTATTTCCTAGTCAAGTAAAGGGAAAGGGATGCTCTTGTTTACAATTTCTTGTTTACATTTTATTGCAATTACTCCTCTGATGTTCTTTTGTAGAATAAAGTTTTTTGCTCTGAGTTAGCCTTCATAACATAGAACATCATGTTGCTTCTCCCATGCTGGTGTTACCAATCATAACAGCTGCCATCAGAACCCAAACCACTGTATTTCATAAATTTACTGTTTTACAAGATACACATAAAGTAAGCCCATAGATAAAAGTGCAAATTTTACTATTTTATTACTTCTCGTAGGAGATAAGATTTTTTAAATGAAGGGTAATTTACTATTTTTATTAAAGAATAATAGGCATTTAATCAGCTAAGGAATAGCAATTTTGAATTATTTTAAAAAATAGATATTGTACTTTAAAAGACATTGTTTCACATAATCAAACATTCATTTGATTAGTGTGCATTTATTTGAGCACAAAACAATGTGTATAAGTTGTTGGAGATTTTTAGGACAGGGTGCTCAACTTCCTTAATGCTCTTTTTTTCTTCATAGATACCTACTATAATTTAATAATTTTCTTCCTTAGCTAGTGGTATATGTTGCTAACAAATCTTATAATCTGTGAGGAAAGATACTAGGCATCTTCCAGTTTTAATTAATCCCAACTCCTTTAGAATTACTGAGAGGTAATAATTTTTAAAGAATCATTGAGCATATTTTTTGTCTTTTTTTTTTTTAAACCTTGTATCCTCCATGTATTCTACCTTTCCCTTCGATTTCCTGAAGCATAAATTTACAGGCATATAAAGCGTGCCTGAAGCATACTTATAGGCATAGCCTTGTCATGTTTTATTAAACGATAACCTACTACAGTTACTAGAACTTTCTGACAGCCTTTCATTTTCAAAGGGTTAACTTTTATTGCATGGCATAGATTGTTAATGTTCTGCATTTTACACTTTTTTCAAAAGTGTTGGACAACTAAGGATTATAATCTGTATCAGCTTGTGGTAAAACAAATCAATTTGAATAGTTACAGAAGGGGTTATTTGAAACTTCCTAGTTCTTACACTTTACAATAGATCAGATTTCTTACCTATTATAATACATAGCAGATAAAAAAAAATTGACTGTTTCCCTGGCATATTCATTTGAAAATGCAGTGGAGGAAAAGACACTATGGACAGTAGTTTTATGGTGCTTTTCTCTGCTGTACCAGAGCTCTCTGTCAACAATGAAATGTTAACCCTCTGCTACTTTTTCTGCATGTTTCTTCTCTTCAAATGTCATATCTCAATGCTTACTTGTCCTAACTTGTAATATTTTTGTATTAAATTTTTTTAGGAGTTCCTTGTAATTTCTTTATAATTTAAAATATATTAAACACAAAGTGTTTAGTAAAGTACAGAAAGACAATTATCACTGTTTCTTGGTTGTTGGGTTTGTATGATCGATTGTGCAAATGACTCACATTTTAGGAACGATAACCAGTGGAGTGTAATCTGTACAGAAAAATACACCATGATTCTATTAAGAAAGCAAGCCATCTTAGAAAGTGATACAATTCAATGTCAAAACAGGCTGCTTTAAGAGATAATGCCACGCCAGACATATCAAAATATTGGTCGCAGGGCTCCCTGGTAGTACTGCTGAGCAGGAAGTTAAGCAGTGGATGGGTACCTCAAGCAATCAACTCTTACGTTGAAAATCCAGTCACGCTGAACTCAGTCTGAGATCATTTATCTGAAAACATCAGCTCCCAGAATCTCACACATTTTTTATTACGGGATTTTGAGAAGTCTTCATGTTAGGTCCTCCTCCTCCACAGAAGCTTTTTCTGACTTAATTTACATACACTGCTTGACCAAGGTAAGTATCTGGTTTTCCTACTCTGACACTTAAGCAGAATACCTCAGGGCAAGGAACAGTGAAATTCCTAAGAGGAATGGCAAGCTGCACATCTGGTGTGGGTGGTATCTTATGAAGGCCCACAGTCATCAGATAGGTTGATTTTAAAATGACATAAAACTGTAGCTATGCAGTATGTTTTAAAATATCCCCTGTGAAGTGGTTGAGATAAACTTCAGTTTGAAGTTGGACCAATGTGTTGAAATCAAGGAAGACTAGAGTGACTTGACTTTAGCATAATCAAGACTAGAGGTAAGTACACTTCACTTCTTAAACAATGTTGATTGACTTAATTCCATTGAAACTCTTTTTAAGGTAAAATGCCTGGCCCTACCTTAACCTTTCACTAATATGATATCACTAGATATATGTGCTTTTTTTTAAAGTTTGTGTGCCATAGATGATATTAGTAAGTACATGCTTGTAAAGATATTAAAAAATTCCCATTTCTAAATTCCCAACCATTTACTCTGTGGTTCAATTCAGTCGCTCAGTTGTGTCCGACTCTGCAACATCATGGACTGCAGCATACCAGGCTTCCCTGTCCATCACCAATTCCCACTCAAACTCATATCCATTGAGTCGATGATGTCATCCAACCATCTCATCCTCTGTTGTCCGCTTCTCCCACCTTCAGTCTTTCCCAGCATCAGGGTCTTTTCAAATAAATAAGTCCTTCACATTAGGTGGCCAGAGTATTGGAGTTTCAGCTTCAGCATCAGTCCTTCCAATGAATATTTAGGACTGATTTCCTTAGGATGGACTGGTTGGATCTCCTTGCAGCTCAAGAGTCTCTCAAGGGACTCTAGAGTCTTTTCCAGCACCACAGTTTAAAAGCATCAGTTCTTTGTCATTCAGCTTTCTTTATAGTCCAACTCTCGCATCCTTACGTGACTACTAAAAAAGCCATAGCTTTGACTAGACGGATCTTTGTTGGCAAAGTAAATGTCTCTGGTTTTTAACATGCTGTCTAGGTTGGTCATAACTTTTCTTCCAAGGAGCAAGTGTCTTTTAATTTCAAGGCTGCAGTCACCATCTGCAGTGATGTTGGAGCCCAAGAAAATAAATTCTGTCACTGTTTCCATTGTTTCCCCATCTATTTGCCATAAAGTGATGGGGTCAAATGCCATGGTCTTAGTTTTCTGAATGTTGAGTTTTAAGCCAACTTTTTCACTCTCCACTTTCACTTTCATCAAGAGGCTCTTTAGTTCTTCTTCACTTTCTGCCTTAAGGGGTGGTGTCATCTGTATATCTGGGGTTATTGAATATTTCTCCAGTCAGTCTTAATTCCAGCTTGTGCTTCATCCAGCCCAGCGTTTCTCTTGATGTACTCTGCATGTATGTTAACTAAGGGGGGTGACAATATACAGCCTTGATGTACTCCTTTCCCAATTTGGAACCAGTCTCTTGTTCCATGTCTAGTTCTGTTGCTTCTTGACCTGCATACAGGTTTCTCAGGAGACAGGTCAGGTGGTCTGGTATTCCCATCTCTTTCAGTGTTGTGCTCCACACAGTCAAAGGCTTTGGCATAGTAAATTAAGCAGAAGTTAGATGTTTTTCTGGAACTCTATTGGTTTTTTGATGATCCAACGGATGTTGGCAATTTGATCTTTGGTTCCTCTGCCTTTTCTAAATTCACCGTGAATATCTGGAAGTTCACAGTTCATGTATTGTTGACTCCTGGCTTGGAGAATTTTGAACATTACTTTGCTAGTGTGTGAGATGAGTGCAATTGTGCAGAAGTTTGAGCATTCTTTGGCATTGCCTTTCTTAGGGATTGGAATGAAAACTGACCTTTTACAGTCCTGTGGCCACTGCTGAGTTTTCCAAATTTGCTGGCATATCGAGTGCATTTTCACAGCATCATCTTTTAGGATTTGAAATAGTTCAGCTGGAATTCCGTCACCTCCACTAGCTTTCGTAGTGATGCTTCCTAAGGCGCTCTCGGCTTCACATTCCAGGATGTCTGGTTCTAGGTGAGTGAGTTACACAGTTGACGTTTTGTTATGTGTCCTTCCAAACATTTTGAATACTTGTTCTAAAGGAGAAAGGGATTGTAACAGTCACTAATTTGAGAGACAGCTTTTTCACTAACACTGTGAGGCCCTTCTGTGCCATCACTGCAGGTGCTTTATACTGTAGATGTGGGGTCTACCGTGGAGGTTAGAGCATGGATTCTGCCTGACTGCATTGAATCCCAGTTCCACTCCTGTTTAACCTGAGGAGTTACTGTCCTGGCTTTCCCATGTGTAAAATGAAGCTAGCAATAGTACCTGCCTCATACATTATGTAAACATACAACAAAATTATTAACATGTATGAAGCCCTTGGAAAATCATGCCTACTTGTATAGAGCATACTATAAATTATTATTATTTTGACTTTTAATGGTTGCATTGTATGCTATAATTAGGCCCCTATAATGTATATTTACTCTTTCACTGTTGCCTATTATAAACAGTCATGCTGGAACAAGGAAACAAATATTTGTGTATCAGAGAACAGACTCACGGAGAAGGCAATGGCAACCCTCTCCAGTGTTCTTGCCTGGACAATCCCAGGGACAGGGGAGCATGATGGGCTGCCATCTGTGGGTCGCACAGAGTCGGACACGACTGAAGCGACTTAGCAGCAGGAGCAGCAGGATAGACTCAGCAGTTCAATCTGATGTGCACCTCTGGTTAATAGGCATTTTTAGAGAATCTATAAAACTTGCCACACACCCGTTTTCTGACACTGTTATTTCAAAAGGAGTCACTTAGTAATTTGTGGAAGGGAGATTTCTTGGGGAAAAAATGCCTTGAATATTTTTTTAATGTACATAGAGGAGCAAGAGAGAAAATAGACCAATAAATGACCCTAATGTGGCAGGAGTCAGCAGAAAACCCCAAATACGTCAAGCTTATGTTATTAGGATTAAATGTTAATGATGAGGATTTTTTAAACATGGGAGAATATTTCTGCCACAGAGCATGATATCCAGGTTAAATCCAGTTATAAACGTATGGAACTACCAGAATATTTACACTAATGATGGGGGCCAAGTTCCTCGTCCATGTGCTAGAGTAGTATCCTGTGGTTCTTTTTTTACAGGACTTCAAATTTTTTTCCAGTTTTGGACATTTTACTTTCTTGATCCTTGAGTCGTCTTTTGTTACTTTTTCAGCACATACTTATTTTTTAAAAATCTAGAATGTCCCAGGAAGTGCCTTTTGCACTACAATGGTAGTGGGATAGTACAACATGAGAATAGGTGGTATTCCACCCAGGACCTGCTAAATCGTATTGTATGTGGAGCAAGGATCTTCAACCCATATTTTATGCCAGGCTTCCAGAGTTTCTAATGCACAGGAAACCTAGAGAACCACTCCGTTGTATTCTGGCCATCACTGCTGCTATGCTCAGGTTTTTTTTCTCCTGGACTCCTAAGGAGTCCTTGTCCCTGAAATTCTAATTTCTCAGGATATGGCTAGGTGTTACGCCCTTCTGAATCAGTCTTTGAACACTGCACATCATACAGTAAGCACACAGTTGCCTTCTTTCCAAAAAACCGTATTAAAACTTTGAGTATGTGTTCCCTTTCTGTGATGTCTTCAGCTTGGCTCAGGCCCAGTGGTAGTGCTCCTAAGTGCTCAGCAGGCCTGGGGTGGAGAGGGCGATGTCTTAGGTGGTGATGGAGATTGGCAAGGTCCAGGAGCACTGAACCATCCGCACTGCCAGAGGATTGGCACTCCCAAGTGCTTGCAGGACACAGGGCCCTCTAGTCAGGATATTCCTGGGATCATGTGGGTAACCTCTGTGGGAAAGTTCAGGTCTCTGGAGTCCGGAAAGGTTTCCATGCATCTAGAAGTAACCATCATGACCCAGGTTAAAGACAAGGGCAGTAACTGACATGAGTATACCTGGTCATATTTCCCGGGAAGATGCTGGAAGCTCGCCACAGTCAGAGGACCTGTCAAATGGCTCAGGAGGTTATGCTTCAAGTTTTTGGTGAAAATATGTGGCATCAACTGGGAAAGGGGCCCTGGAATAGAGGCTAAGAGTGGGAGCAGGCAGGGGAGCAGCGTCAGATTAGGCATGTAGGTGGAAGTGGCTGAGGACTCTGTTTCTAATATTCGATCACATTCTTAACTAGCCACACTGAAGGAGATGCACCTCCTGTAAGCTTTGTTCCCCTGATTCATGTAATTGCCTGTACCTAGAATGCCCCCTCCCTTCGTTTGCCTAATTCTTAAATTGTCAGGTCCAGCCAAGCACAGTGCTGCTCAGAAAACTGGCCACTCTCTCCCCGCTGCCTGCTGCCAGCCTTCAGCATCTGCCTCTCTGGAGGGGGTGCCTGGCCGCTCTCAGCACCCTGTCAAGAGCCCTGGGGATAGCACGGCTTCTCGGGCTGCTCCTACTCAAGTTCCTGAGTTCCTGAAGGGCAGAGTCTATCATGTGCTATTCTCCAGATTCTAAGAACCTAGGACAGCGCCTGGAGGAAATAACTGGTTAATAAGGGATGGAGGGCACGCAGAGGGAGTAAGTAGTGAAGACAAGAAGGTCACATACTGTTGTGAAAAAAGCACCACATTTTTCTTCTGGATGTGAACTGGAACAAATCCCTTTATATTTGAGCATCAATTTCTTACATTTAAGGAATATCTATATAAGATATTTGCTTTCAAGGTAGTTTAAAGGATTAGTTTTCAAATAACTTGTTTAGTACACTGGCTGGCATAAATTAGGCTTTCATATGTGACATAATTATTACTGTTGCTATTTTTCCTGTTATAAACATGCCAGAGAAAACATTCATTTGACAGAATAATTTGTTGAAAATAATCGGTTGTAATTAGTTTACAAAGCACTGCTATTATAAGTGTGAATGTGGCAGGACTTATTGAACAAGCTGTTATTTATAGTTGCATTTTGCTATGGTGGAGCATCTTAAAATATGATTTGTGTGTGTGTGTGTGTGATATGGAACTTATTTGGATGGTGGTGATGGGTGTATGTCTGGGTGATCACTTCCTTTGTGTTTCTTTATTTGTAGTTTTTTCTTAGGCTCCACTAATTTTTTTTGGCATTATCAAGAATCGGAGAATGAACTTTTAAAAGCAACTCTGTGCCAGACATCCATTTTGTAATCTATTATTTATAGGAGAACATCAGAAACTGCATCAATATTAAGAACCAAGGTTCTAAAGGAGTAGCATTTCACATTTCACTTTCTTTTGTCTTGATTTCATTTATCTCACTTAGACTACAATTTTGAAACATTAATCGATGTCAAAATCGCACTCTGCTTTTGTGTGTTGGGTCACCTTTGTTTTTTAGGCTTAGACATTTTGTTCTCTATATATTTTTCCTTATGGTAGTAATACATGTTCATTTTAGAAAAATTTTAAGAAAAATGTTGAGGTGTATGTTAATAAAAAAGTCACAGGAATAAGTTTCATCTAGCTTTGAGCAGGATGCTTTGGTACTGCTAAATATAGGCCTTTCAGCCATTTCAATGAAATAGCATCCTGGTGACCGCCTTGGGATGCGTAACATGAGTAAAAAGGTATTTCAGGTCACTGAGATTTTGTTATGATGGTATACTCCTTCTTCACCCCTACCTCTGACTCACCTGGGCATTCTCTCCTATAATAGTCTGTTAGTTACCTAATATTCTAGACACTTCTTTGTGTTTATAAACATAAATCAATGTTTTGCTTTAACATAAAGGGGATTATGGTGTACTTGTTTTTGTCTGGCTTGATTTTATTTCATTTAGTATGTTAAGACATCTTTCCACATCACTCTTTTTCAAAACAGCTTTATTGAGCTCTGATTGACATAAAGCACATATGTAAATTGTACAAGTTTATGTGTTTCTACCTATGTAAATAACCTGTGAAATAATCACACTTACCAAATGAACTTATCTATCCCCTTCAAAGTTTGCTCTGGCCCCTTGAAAATCCTTCTCTTTTAGCCATCCTTGTCCTGCCCCTACCATTCTCAGCAAAGATGCATGGCAACACGCGTGGAGTATTGCCAACCAAGAAGGCTTGTCCAGGCCTTGGTGTTGATGCTGAAAACTCAGCCTCTGTGAACCAGTGCTGAATTGAATCTCAGAGACAGAATTTGTGGTGAAGTAGAAAAGAATTGCTTTAGTGCTTTTCCAGGGAAAGGGGGACACAGGGGACTTATGCCCTCAACTGTATGTTCCCAACCCAGGAGAATTTGGTGGGGAGTTCTATACAAGTGGTTCAAGGCCAGAGGTGCTGGTATGTGTCAGGGTGTGTGTGCAGGGCAGGCAGTCTCCTAATGAGCTTCTCTAGAATGAAGAATGCTAGCATTTCTATTTTGGGAGGTTTTATTTCTACAGAAGAGCTCAAAGATAATAGGTTGGTACAAAAGTAATTGCAGTTTCAGATTGAATTTTAAATCTAGGCTCAAACACATCTTTATTCATCAAAATAGGAACCATTAGAAGCAACACATTTTTGCCAATGAAAAATAAGCTTGTTTATTCCTATTATGCTCCTTTTTAGGTAAAAATCTGTGCTTTGCATTTGATGAACTCCTGGAAAGCATTTTCTATCTCCTGCTGGCTGTGGAAGCATTTTCCCTGCAAAAAGTTGTTGACATGCTTGAAGAAGTGTTAGTCTGTTGGGAAGAATTCAGGTGAATATGGTGAATGAGGTGTTGGTTGTGTGACACATGGTGTGTTGGGCATTGTTGTGGAGAGGACTGGGCCCATCCTCTTGGCCAGTGCTGGTTCCAGGTGTTGCAGTTTTCGGTGCATCTCCAGTTTGCTGAGCATGCTTCTCAGCTGTAATGGTTTCGCCAGGACTCAGAAAGCTGTAGTGGTTCAAATGGACAGCAGACCACCAAACAGTGACCGTGACCGTTTTTTGTTTTTTGGATTTTTTTGGTGAAAGTTTGGTTTTGGGAAGTGCTCTGGAGTTGCTTCTTGGCCCAGCCACTGAGCTGGTTGTTGCTGGTGGTTGTTTAAAATCCACTTTTTGTCACACGTCACAATCTGATTGTGGAATGGTTTCTTGTTGTATAGAATAAGAGAAGATACTTCAAAATGATGGTTGTTTTGATTCACAGTCCGCTCATGAGGCACCATAGCTCAGCTGGTGAAGAATTCTCCTGCAGTGCAGGAGACGGTCTGATTCCTGGATTCGATTTCCCCAATTCCTGGGTTCGATTTCCCGGTTCAATTCCTAGGTTGGGAAGATCCCCTGGAGAGGAGAAAGGGTACCCACTCCAGTATTTTAGCCTGGAGAATTCCATGGACTGTACAGTCCGTGGGGTCGTAAAGAGTCAGACACAACTGAGTGACTTTGACTTTCATGAGGCACCCACCTATCGAGCTTTTTCACCTTTCCCGTTGGTTTCTGAGTGATCGTAGAGTGGTCAGCGTTGAGTTCTTCGGCAACTTCTAGTGTAGCTGAAGAGGATCAGCATCAGTGCTGGCTCTCAGTCGTCGTCAGCGTCTGATGGCCTGCCAATACATTTCTCATTCTCAAGGCTCTTGCCTCCCTTGCAAAATTTCTTGAAGCACCCTGCCCTGTATGTTCATTAGCGGATCCTGGACCAAACGCGTTGTTGATGTTTCAAGTTGTCTCTCCTGCTTTTGGACCAATTTTGAACTCAAATTTTAAAATTGCTCGAATTTGCTTTTAACATCATTTCTATAATCTAAGTATAAAATACACAGCAAGCAATGTCATTAGCACGAAGACACAAAGTGAGAAATGTGCATTAAAGTGATATGTAACATAAGCACATTTCTTTAGGAATGTATTCCAGTGTCAAATGGCAAACTTCAACAATGCAAAATCGCAATTACTTTTGTAGCAGCCTAGTACATGTTTACCTTGAGACGGAAACTGGATCTTGTCCCTGTTATTCCTTGATTGCTCTTCGCTAGTCGCTATGTACCCTTCCTTCCCTGATTAGCAACTTCTTGAACCTGCATTTGGAACTCATGGAGGCTGAAGCCTGTCCTCTATAAACAAGAAAACAGGACGGAAACGCATTCATGCCCAGGAAACCCACAGGGCCCAACTCAGTTTCAGTGTCCCGATTTTACTTGGACTGGGTCACGTCTTTGAAGGCTGAGCTGGTAACTGTCTGGCCCATGCACACCCCACCCCCACGGTATATTTTTCTCAATCCATTTACTTTCGATCTATATGTCTTCATCGTTAAAATGGAGTCCTTGTAGAATACCCAGAGTTGGGTCTTGTTTTTTTGTCTATTCTGATGATCCCTTTTCTCCTCCAGTTTAATGGAGGCATTACTGACAAAAAAAATATATTTAAAGTATTCAAGATGTTTTGATACGTGTATACCTTGTGAAATGTTTACCATAGTCAAGCTAATTAATATATCCATTAACTGATTGTGACCTTTTTTTAAATGTGTAATGAAAATACTTTAAATTGACTCTCTTAAAAAATTTCAAATATAATACGTTATTATTAACTATAATCACCATCAGTTCAGTTCAGTCAGTCAGTCATGTGACCCCATGAACCACAGCACACCAGGCCTCCCTGTCCATCACCAACTCCCGGAGTTCACTCAGATTCACGTTCATCGAGTCAGTGATGCCATCCAGCCATCTCATCCCTGTCTCTTATACACATCTCATAAAAAATTTCAAATATAATACATTATTATTAACTATAATCACCATCAGTTCAGTTCATCAGTCAGTCATGTGACCCCATGAACCACAGCACACCAGGCCTCCCTGTCCATCACCAACTCCCGGAGTTCACTCAGATTCACGTTCATCGAGTCAGTGATGCCATCCAGCCATCTCATCCTCTGTCGTCCCTTTCTCTTCCTGCCCCCAATCCCTCCTAGCATCAGAGTCTTTTCCAATGAGTCAAGTCTTCTCATGAGGTGGCCAAAGTACTAGAGTTTCAGCTTTAGCATCGTTCCTTCCAAAGAAATCCCAGGGCTGATCTCCTTCAGAATGGACTGGTTGGATCTCCTTGCAGTCCAAGGGACTCTCAAGAGTCTTCTTCAACATACTTCACATTAAATCTCCAGAATGCATTCATTTTATAACTGGAGTTTTGTACCCTTTGACCAACATTTTCCCTTTTCCCCATCCCCCAGTCCCTGCTAAATATCATTCTGCTCTCTCTTACTATGAGTTTAACTTTATTATTTTGTATATTCCATGTATAAATGAAATCACATAAATACATGTCACATATTTATTGTTCATCCATTAACACACTTTTTTCTGTATCTTAGCTACATTGAATAATGCAGTCACGAATGTGGGAATGCAAATATCTCTGAGTAGTGATTTTGTTTCCTTTGGATATATATCTAGAAGCAGAATTGCTGGATCATATGGTAGCCCAATTTTTAATTTTTTGGCTTTGTGTTAATGGCCATCCTAACGGGTGTAAATTGTTACCTCATATGATTTTGATTGCAATTCCTTGATAGTTTGTGATGTTGAATGTTTTTTCATACACCATTGGCCATTGGTACATCTTTGGTAAAATGTCTATTCAACTCCTTTGCCCATTTTAAAATTATCTGCTTTTTTACTAGTGATGTATGAATTCCTTATATATTTGGGATTTAATCCCTTATTGAATATATGGTTTGCAAATATGTCCTCCCATTCCAAAACTGCCTTTTCATTTTGTGATTTTTTCACTTACTGTGCAAAAATTTTTAGTTTGATGTAGCAGCACTTGTTTATTTTTACTTTTGTTGCTTACATAACATCTTTTCATTGATACATTTAGACAATTAGCATTCAAAGCGATGACTAATATGCTCCTAATAAGGGCTTCCCTGGTGGCTCAGTCAGTAAAGAATCTGCCTGCAATGCAGGAGACCTGGGTTCGATCCTTGGGTTGGAAAGATCCCCTGGAGTAGGAAATGGCAACCCACTCCAGTATTCTTGCCTGGAGAGTTCCAAGGACAGAGGAAGGAGCCTGGCAGGCTACAGTCCATGGGGGTCACAAAGAGTTGGACACGACTGAGTGACTTAGCACATAGCACAGTACAATATGCTGCATTTACTAGGTTGCACCTAACTCTGAGACCCCATGGACAGTATCCAGGCTCCTCTGTCTTACCTGAGATTTCCCAGGTAAGAAACCTGAGGTAGGTTGCCATTTCCATCTACAGGGGATCATCCTCTTGCAGGAAATTGAACCAGTGTCTCCTGCTTGACAGGTGGTTTCTTTACCACTGAGCCACCAGGGAAACCTGATTACTGAGATAGTTGGACTGCTATCTACCATATTCATTATCACGTGCTATTGTTTGTCCCTGTTCTATGTTCCTACTTTTGTCTTCCACTCTTGTTTTGCCTTTTGTGGGTTTAACTAGCATATTAGTTATACAGTCAATCTTCCTTATCCAAGGTTTACACGTTCAATGATTCAACCAACTGCAGGCCAAAATTATTCAAAGATAGAAGGCATATAGCAGGGTAGAAAACAGAAATATTCTCCAAGTCGTTCTGAGTTATTTTACTCAGAAGCTCAAGTTCTTAAGAGAACTGATTGGATTTGGGCCATAGTAAGAATATTACGGGCTTCTCAGGTGGTACTAGTGGTAAAGAACCTGCCTGCTAATACAGGATATACAAGAGGCACAGGTTCCATCCTTGGGTCAGGAAGATCCCCTGGAGGAGGAAATGGCAATCCACTCCAATATTCTTGCCTGGAGAATTCCATGGACAGGGGAGCCTGTCGGGCTACAGTACATGGGGTTGCAAAACTGAGCGACTAAGCATAGAAAGTATGACAAGGAAACATGAAGAAAGATTTTCTTCAGACTTCATGGCTAATGGCAGGGGCTTGGGGAGGATGTGGAGAGAGGAAGAATAAAGGTCCGCGGGCAGAGACCATTCCCTGCTCCTAGACAAGACTACTTTGGGGTCCACATTATGCTCAGAGGAATGACACTAAGCTGTGTCCAGGCAGATGGGACCTATGTGGCCAAGCAGACTTCCATCTTCTATCCAAGAAGAACTTTAGGAGGAGCAGAGAATCTCCAGTTCTAGAGAGACTATAAGCTTAGGGAAACGTGCTCATCTTTTGCCCCAATAAAGGATAATTGAAAAAAACACATCTCTCCCGATGCTTTGTCATGTCCTAAGGAGTCTAAAACTACCGTACCACCCAAGGGAGGAGGGTGGTGAAACTTCATAAAGTATCACCTGTTGTTCAGCCACTCGGTTGTGTCCTACTCTTTGTGACCCTGTGTACTGCAGCATGCTGGGCTTTTCTGTCCTTCACTATCTATCTGAGTCTGCTCAAATTCATGTGCATTGAGTCAGTGATGCTATCTAACCATCTCATCTTCTGTCACCCACTTCTCCTTTTGCCTTCAATCTTTCCCAGCATCAGGGTCCCTTCCAATGAATTGGCTCTTTGCATCAGGTGGCCGAAGTATTGGAGCTTCTGCTTCAGCATCAATCCTTCCAGTGATTTCCTTTAGGATTGACTGGTTTGATCTCCTTGCTGTCCAAGAGACTGTCAAGAGGAGTCTCCTCCAGCACCACAGTTCAAAGCCCTCCTCAGATAACCAGTTCACCTTCTTGTGTTTCTTTTTCTTTGGGATAGCTTAGATCACTGTGTCCTGTGCAGTGTTAACGAATCTCTGTCCATCATTCTTCAGGCATTCTGTATATCAGAAACAGTCCCTTGAATCTATTTGTCACCTCCAGTATATAATCATAAGGGATTTGATTCAGGTCATACCTGAATGGCCACGCTTCTGTGTGGTCCGTAGCAGCTGGCGCGCTTCTGCACGGTCCAGTAGGTGTTGTGAGAGGGCATCAGAGAGCAGACACACTCAAACCGTAATCACAGGAAACTAGCCAATCTGACCACATGGACCATAGTGTTGTTTAACTCAGTGAAACTAAGCCATGCTGTGTGGGGCCACCCAGGACAGACGGGTCATGGTGGAGAGGTCTGACAGTATTTGATGCACTGGAGAAGGGAATGGCAAACCACTTCAGTATTCTTGCCTTGAGAACCCCATGAACAATATGAAAAGGCAAGATGATAGGATACTGAAAAAGCAACCACCCAGGTCCGTAAGTGCCCAATATGCTACTGGAGATCAGTGGAGAAATAACTCCAGAATGAATGAAGGGATGGAGCCAAAGCAAAAACAATACCCAGCTGTAGATGTGACTGGTGATAGAAGCAAGGTTTGATGCTGTAAAGAGCAATATTGCATAGGAACCTGGACTGTTAGGTCCATGAATCAAAGCAAATTGGAAGCAGTCAAGTAGGAGATGGCAAAAGTGAACATCGACATTTAGGAATCAGTGAGCTAAAATGGACTGGAATGGGTGAATTTAACTCAGATGACCATTATATCCTCTACTGTGGGCAGGAATCCCTTAGAAGAAATGGAGTAGCCATCATGGTCAACAAAAGAGTCCAAAATGCAGTACTTGGATGCAATCTCAAAAATGACAGAATGATTTCTGTTTATTTCCAAGGCAAACCATTCAATATCACAGTAATCCAAGTC
>SJYC01116447.1:0-10461 GCA_006408675.1 Madoqua kirkii
ATCAGATCTAGGCCCTTAAATCTATTTCTCACTTCCACTGTATAATCATAAGGGATTTGATTTAAGTCATACCTGAATGGTCTAGCAGTTTTCTCTACTTTCTTCAATTTAAGTCTGAATATGGTAATAAGGAGTTCATGATCTGAGCCACAGTCAGCTTCTGGTCTTGTTTTTGTTGACTGTACAGAACTTTTCCATCTTTGGTTGCAAAGTATATAATCACTCTGATTTTGGTGTTGACCATCTGGTGATGTCCATGTGTAGAGTCTTCTCTTGTATTGTTGGAAGAGGGTGTTTGCTGTGACCAGTGCGTTTTCATGGCAAAACTCTATTAGTCTTTGCCCTGCTTCATTCTGCATTCCAAGGCCAAATTTGCCTGTTACTCCAGGTGTTTCTTGACACCTACTTTTGCATTCCAGTCCCCTGTAATGAAAAGGACATCTTTTTTGGGTGTTAGTTCTAAAAGGTCTTCATAGAACCATTAAACTTCAGCTTCTTCAGTGTTACTGGTTGGGGCATAGACTTGGATTACTGTGATACTGAATGGTTTGCCTTGGAAACAAACAGAGATTATTCTGTCGTTTTTGAGACTGCATCGAAGTACTGCATTTCGGAGTCTTTTGTTGACCGTGATGGCTACTCCATTTCTTCTGAGGGATTCCTGCCCACAGTAGTAGATATAATGGTCATCCAAGTTAAATTCACCCCTTCCAGTCCATTTTAGTTCGCTGATTCCTAGAGTGTTGACGTTCACTCTTGCCATCTCTTGTTTGACCACTTCCAATTTGCCTTGATTCATGGACCTGACATTCCAGGTTCCTGTGCAATATTGCTCTTTACAGCATCGGACCTTGCTTCTATCACCAGTCACATCCACAGCTGTATATTGGTTTTGCTTTGGCTCCATCCCTTCATTCTTTCTGGAGTTATTTCTCCACTGATCTCCAGTAGCATGTTAGACACCTACTGACCTGGGGAAGTCCTCTTTCAGTAACCTATCATTTTGCCTTTTCATACTGTTCATGGGGTTCTCAAGGCAAGAATACTAAAGTGGTTTGCCATTCCCTTCTCCAGGGGACCACATTCTATCAGCCCTTTCCACCATGACCTGCCCGTCTTGGGTTGCCCCACAGGCATGGCTTGGTTTCATTGAGTTAGACAAGGCTGTGGTCCTAGTGTGATTAGATTGACTAGTTTTCTGTGAGTATGGTTTCAGTGTGTCTGCCCTCTGATGCCCTCTTGTAACACCTACCATCTTACTTGGGTTTCTCTTGACCTTGGGCGTGGGGTATCTCTTCAGGGCTGCTCCAGCAAAGCGCAGCCACTGCTGTTTACCTTGGACGAAGGGTATCTCCTCACTGCCGCCCTTCCTGATCTTCAACGTGGGATACCTCCTCTAGGCCTTCCTGGGCCCGCGCAGCCACTGCTCCCTGGAAGTGGGTAGCACCTCCCGGCCACTGCCCCTGGCCTTGGGCGTGGGGTGACTCCTCTTGGCTGCCACCCTTAGGGCATGGGTTCCTCCTGGCCTCTGCCCCTGACCTCGGACATGGGGTGCCGGTCGCAGCCTCCCGCGCTTAGTGCGCCGGTCACAGCCGCCCAGTGGCAACCCATTCCAGTACTCTTGCCTGGCAAATCCCATGGACAGAGCAGCCTGATGGGCTGCAGTCCATGGGGTCACTAGGAGTCCGACACGACTGAGCGACTTCACTTTCACTTTTCACTTTCGTGCATTGGAGAAGGCAATGGCAACCCACTCCAGTGTTCTTGCCTGGAGAATCCCAGGGACGTGGGATCCTGGTGGGCTGCCATCTCTGGGGTCACACAGAGTTGGACACGGCTGAAGCGACTTGGCAGCAGCAACCAGCCCATCCCAGAGGGCTTTTGGGAAAGCGTTACAGTGCTTTGTGCACTTCAGTGCTGGGCAAAATGCTGGCTACCCTTAAAGGTAATTTTTCCATTGTGGAAATTTCCAAAGGCCCACACCTTACATTGCTTAGTTTATTCTGATGTCCTCCAGGTATTTCAGTATTGTCTCTGTGATGTGGTGGTAATACCCCCATGCCAAATTCCCCATGCCATGGCTGGCAGAGCATAGGCACTTATTAGTATTCACAGGGCCACAATGAGGGGTCTGGAGGGGTCAGATGCTGTAACCAAGAACTGAAGGATGTACTAGTAGGCTCTGCCCCTGAGAAACTTTCCAGAGGGAAACCACCTGGGCTCTGTCTTATATGAATATACCTTCTGAGTGGTGCTAGTTTGGCCCCAAGCATAGCCAAAGAAGTGAACTCGCCCTCCAGTTGTCGTCATGAACAGGACCTTCCATTTTTCACAGAGGACGGAGTTGCCCTGTGCAGAACTCAGGCCAGTGAAAGTCTTGAATTCAAGTATGCAAGCCTGAAGCCGAAGGCCCATGGCCATCCTTTGTTCTCTGATGTGGTCACAGAGGGCCTCTTGGGATGCGCTGTGCCTTGGATGAGGGGCACAGGAGAGCTGGGGAGAGTCATTCCATCTTCAAGTGAGCAAAACAATTGTAATTCCTAGTTTTCTCTCAGTCATTCAGTAGCTACTTACTGAGCAGTTACCATGCATAGCACATTGTGCTGGGCCTGGGGCTAGGGAAGAAATATTGTGAATTCTGTTGCTGGAGTTTTCAGCCCAGACTAGATTAAGATATATGGGGTCCTAAGAAAGATAGTTCTCCCTTCTCTTCTCCCCCATATGTAATTCAAAATAAAAATATATTAAATTATAAATATTTATAGGAATACCAGCCAGTTCTAATTTTTCTCATGATAACTACTTAAATGCTTACATTTTTTTTTTAGATATCAAATTTTCTGAAAAATGTTTTGGTACTTGAACATCATTGATGTTCTGAACACATTCTCAGGGTACTGTTCAGAAACCACAGCTCTGATTTCAGCCTTATGGGAACAGAAGACACAGACAGAACAAAGCTTTACTGAGGGCAGGTACCGAGGGCTCCCATTTCCCAGATAAAGAGAACTCGGATAAAGGAGACGTTACTTTTGGAACAAATGCTTGTGGAAGAGCACACATTTGACCTTGGCCTTCAAATCTGAGTAAAAATGTCTGTAAATTCTCTGATGAAGATCAGAATGTTCAAGGCAAAGGAATCCAAATGAGCAAGGGAAGAGTATGAAGGGGTATCTAAGAAGAGGACAGTTCAACATGGTGGGGATATGAAAGGGAGTCATGGGAGAGAGAATGATCTGTGTGGCCAGATTCTCTAGACTTGAATGCCAAGAAAAGGGTTTTGGGATGTATTGGGTAGTTCTTGGGAGCCACTGAGGGTTTCTGAGCCTCTGCTGTTGTAGACCAATTTTCACCTTTAGGATATTCAAAATCGCCCTTGTATTGCATTTAAGAGTATCTCCAGTGATGAAGTGATGCCAGAGTAACTGAGTATTGGTAATTGCTTTCACTGTGCTTTGGTGTAATGCATTTTTTAAATGGAATTCTATCCTGTAAGTGCATCTATAGGAAAAAAAAAGTGCCAAAGGCTTCATTATCATTAACCAGTGCTAAATGGGATTTACAGAGCTAGTGAGTGAATGAAGACCACGCCTTTGTCCTCCCATTACTGCTCAAATCTGTTAGGGAGAGATCACAATAATTGCAGTGATTAAAAAACAACAACAATTTGGGGACACAGATATCTACATGGCCTCAAAGTAACAGCCCCACATATTACTTATTAATTACAAAGGAACAAAGTGATTTTATGGTGGAGAAACATAGCAGACACCGTCTCCATCACGTGATCACACTTAGCATTACCAGTAGTAGGACAATGTGACTTCTGATGGAGTGCAAACAGTGTCAGACTTTATTTTTCTGGGCTCCAAAATCACTGCAGATGGTGACTGCAGCCATGAAATTAAAAGACACTTACTCCTTGGAAGAGAAGTTATGAACAACCTAGATAGCATATTCAAAAACAGAGACATTACTTTGCCGACTAAGGTCCATCTAGTCAAGGCTATTGTTTTTCCAGTGGTCACGTATGGATGTGAGAGTTGGACTGTGAAGAAAGCTGAGTGCCGAAGAATTGTTGCTTTTGAACTGTGGTGTTGGAGAAGATTCTTGAGAGTCCCTTGGACTGCAAGGAGATCCAACCAGTCTATTCTGAAGGAGATCAGCCCTGGGATTTCTTTGGAAGGAATGATGCTAAAGCTGAAACTTCAGTACTTTGGCCACCTCATGCGAAGAGTTGACTCATTGGAAAAGACTCTGATGCTGGGAGGGATTGGGGGCAAGGAGGAGAAGGGGATGCCAGAGGATAAGATGGCTGGATGGCATCACTGACTCGATTTCCAACCAGTCTATTCTGAAGGAGATCAGCCCTGGGATTTCTTTGGAAGGAATGACGCTAAAGCTGAAACTTCAGTACTTTGGCCACCTCATGTGAAGAGTTGACTCATTGGAAAAGACTCTGATGCTGGGAGGATTGTGGACAGGAGGAGAAGGGGACAACAGAGGATGAGATGGCTGGATGACATCACTGACTCGATGGACCTGAGTCTGAGTGAACTCTGGGCGTTGGTGATGGACAGGGAGGCCTGGCGTGCTGCGATTCATGGGGTTGCAAAGAGACACAACTGAACTGAACTGAACTTCTCTGCATTAGAAGCTGTTTTCTCTCATTTCCGCTTCCCCAAACGCCTTATCCTTCTAGAATCTGATCAAATGTCACTTCTCTCAAGCATCCCACCACCATGTTGAATAACTTATCAGAAATCTGATTGTGTTTAGCTTTCAGTTGTATTTTTATTTCAGTAAATGGCATGACTCTTTTCCTGTGTGGATTCTGTGTCTTTTCATCTGGCCTTGAAATGGAAGCAGGAAGTGTTCTGTTATGCTGCTTAAGAAAGGAATTCAACAAATATGATGCAATATGCAAATACCACCCAGCGACGACTTGAATAAACTCAAATTATTTACTGAGAACTCAATAGCCAAACAAGCATGTTGTACAGTAGTATCCTTTTTTGCAGGTGGGAACATGCCACAAGGCTTGTGGAATCCTTGTTCCCTGACCAGGGATTGAATCTGTGCCTGTGGAAGAAAAAACATGGAGGACTAACCTCGAGCTCCAGGGAACTCACAGTAATATCCCAGCATGAGTGAAACATTGAGCAGTTGGTCTCCTGAGATGCAGTATTCACATCCTAGTCAATGAAACCTCTTTACTTAACGATTTCCCCCTCACCTTGCTTGAGTCTGGCATCGGGCTGACTTAACAAAATGGTCACATACACAATAAAATAGGTCAGAGTTTGGAAATGGACCAAGGGTCAGGCTATGGTTTCACCTTTATCATGCCATGGCTCTGGGGTCCAGACCGTACCCGTTGGTGACAACTGGCTGGATGTTGTCACTCTTGGTCATTGTGGGAAGAGGTAAATCCTGAGACAGTGAGAGATTGGCACCAGTGAGGGAAGGACTTCTTACCTACCAGGAATGGCAGTAAACTGGATCCACCCTCCAGGCCGGAAGAAGCCGAGATAGTTTTGGGAGGGGGACTGAGCTGCTGCTGGCCATCTGGAGATGAGCCGAGGACAATAGCAGAGCCAGTCTCCGCTTTTTGGCGGCACTGACACTATGAACCCGACACATGCCTGTTAGCTTCTGAGAGCAAGGTTAGTCATCAGTCAGATCCGCTTACACCTGAAACCTACCTGCCCCGCATGGATCAAGCTTCCTTTCACTGCTTTTACAAAAACGTGCATTTTCTCCAAGCCTCAAGTAGCCTAGTTAATAAGATATTTGCCTTAGCTGTGTTGTAGGAGCTTGGTGTCAACTGTATCCAATTGGATCTCCAGTCAATTAAGACTGATTAAGACCACCGCCCTCTGAATAGGCATGAGCAATGACTGCTGGGTGATCTTTTGACGTTAGAGGCTGAAGCTCCACCTTCTGATTGAGTTAACTGCTATTTTTTTAGAGCTCATGTCTCATGGAGGAGCCAGGAGCTTGGTTGCATCTGCACAAGATGGTGATGACCACACCTTTTCCCTCTCTCCAATCACCTCTCCCAGTGCTTGCTGCATCTGGGCTGTCTTCCAGGAGCCCTGTGCATGCGGCAGATGGAGCTCCACGCTAGGCTGCGAACTTTGGCATCTCAGCAGTTGGACTGCTGCGCATTAGCCACCAAACCTGGTTTGTTAGCTCTTTGAACATAGCCAGGGCCTGGGGAGATGCTGGTGAAGTCTTCTGGTCGCCTGAAGATGTGCAGTTTTTGGCTTCATCGGTGACGGTAAGAGTAACTTGGGATGTAGACGTACAGCTCTGGGGATTTTTTAACATGGGAGCAGGGAGTTTGGGAATGACCAAACATTCTGCTAATCTAGGTATATGAGGTCTTCTCTTTGGCACACTTTGCGAACAGATTTGTTTATCCTAAGCTAGCAAAGGTGGATCTTTGGATAACCAAGGGGGTTTCATCAGATTTGCAAATTTCTTCCCATGGTAACAGAAACTGCCAGATGATACTCCCTGGTATTTTCTCCTCCTCTCCCAACATTTATTTCCTGGTCACATGGTGAAATTTGTGCCAGTGGACCCCTAAGTATGACTAATATGTGTATTTCCAAGTACTCTTTGTAAAAAAGAAGCAGCTAAGCTTGGACTTTTTTTTTTCCTCTCCATAAACTGTTACATTGATGTAATGTTAACCCAGCTTCAACAGGAAGGGTAATGCCCTCCAATGATGCTGAATAACACAGTAGAAAGAACCTGAGCTCCTGGAGAAGTCTAACTTAGTCTCCCCAGCTGTTTCATAAGAGAGAAATAGAAGTCAGTCTTGGTGAAGTTACTTATTTTTGGCATCTTGTTTTTGCAGTATCATTCTAATTAATACAGATATCAGTACTTACCATAGCTTCAACAGGAAGGGTAATGCCCTCCAATGATGCTGAATAACACAGTAGAAAGAACCTGAGCTCCTGGAGAAGTCTAACTTAGTCTCCCCAGCTGTTTCATAAGAGAGAAATAGAAGTCAGTCTTGGTGAAGTTACTTATTTTTGGCATCTTGTTTTTGCAGTATCATTCTAATTAATACAGATATCAGTACTTACCATTATAAAACATTAAATATGTGGTATGGCCCTAGATATTAGAGAGTCAGTTCAGTTCAGATCAGTTGCTCAGTCATGTCTGACTCTTTGCGACCCTATGAATCACAGCACGCCAGGCCTCCCTGTCCATCATCAGCTCCCAGAGTTCACCCAAACTCATGTCCAACGAGTTAGTGATGCCATCCAGCCATCTCATCCTCTGTCGTCCCCTTCTCCTCCTGCCCTCAATCCCTCCCATCATGAGTCTTTTCCAGTGACTTGACTCTTCGCATGAGGTGGCCAAAGTATTGGATATTAGAGAGTAGGCAGTGGGGAAAACAGAAATTTCAGATATCGGGAAGCTGATGAACTTTGTACTGTCAAGGTAACACTAGGTAAGATTGTCTTCAATATTTAGAAGACAGACCCCATGTCTATATAATCATTAGCTCTAGAGAAAGCAGTTGGAAGGAGCCAGGTTATTTGCATGTTGGCTGTTCTTTGCTGCTTGCCACAGGTGATTATTAGAAATTAGCCCAGGCTAGAATTGGCTAATTAAAAGCAGAAAGATAATAGGACCCATGTTGTGGAAAAGTCAACTGTTATTAATCCCACAAAGGCAAAAAATTGTTACCAAGTGTGCTCTTCAAGGTCCTCCTGTTAAAGATTCTCAACCAAACAAGGGAAATTAGTCCTAGCAATAAAGATCAGATTAAGTCAATTGTGTCAGATGGCCGCAAGGGAGTGGCCTTTTCTTCCTTTTTTCTTTTTACTTTATTTGGTTGCGCCAGGTCTTATTTGTGGAATGTTGGATCTGTGATTTTTGTTGCAGCAGGCAGACTCTTAGTTGCAGCAAATGGGAGCTAGTTCCCTGAACAGGAATCCAACCTGGGCCCCCTGCCTTGAAAGCATGGAATCCCAGCCTCTGGACCACCAGGGAAATCCCAGGAGTTGCCTTTCAAGTGAGGAAGAGTGATGGCTAAGCTCAGAAACCAAGAAATAAGGTGGGCTTAAGAAATAATGGCCGATATAGAACTCTGGGTGTTACTGATACATTAATCAAACCAGAATAAAAAAGATCAGAAATCTGTCTTTTATTGAAGCAAACTTTATTGCCAAACAAACCAGGGACTTGTGATTGTTCAATCCTAATGTAATCCTCAAGCACCTAAAACTGCAATAGGAAGTAGTCTAAAAGAAGGTGAGCATTCCTGAGGAGGGCTCACAAAAGAACGCCTCCAATCCCCACTGTGCCCGTGAGGGACAAGGGACAAGGAAGAAACACTGAGGCAAAGACACCGGTTCAGGGCACAATGGGCAAGGGGACGCCTTCCAGAAAACAAAACCGAGGTCTAACCGTGAAAGTACTCCACTGTGTCTGGTACATCCAAAGCACTTTCCTTTGGCAGAGGCCTCCCTTATAAACAGGCCTTTACTATATTCTTCTAGGCAGTTAAGGGAGAGGTAACAAGGAAAACTGAGTATTCAGTTTGTTAAAAATTATGAGCCTATTCTTTTCTATTGTGGCTTATCACAGAATATTGAATATAATTCCCTGTGCTATACAGTAAACTATAAAATATATATGTATAATTGGATCACTTTGCTGTATAGGAGAAATTAATACAACATTGAAAGTCAACTATATTTCCACAAAAAGGAATAATTTTTAAAAATTAGCCTAAATTAATCCCCATGCCATAGAGATATTTTGGGGTGGCAAATTTTGCTCCTCTGAGTTTCACGGGTGAATGTCTATTGAATGAACACATGAAAACTATTCGGGGTTATGCATGACTGGTTTCTTTTCCTTAAATTTAGTCTATTTATTATTATTACTTTTCACCTGCACCGGGTCTTCATTGCTGTGAGCGCTTCCTATAGTCGCGGTGAGTGGGGATCTCTAACGCTGCTCTCATCGTGGCGTACAGGCTTCTCACTGCAGTGGTGTTGCTAGTTGTGGAGCGCAGGCTCTGGGTGTTGGCTGCAGTAGTTGCAGCACGCGGGGTCAGTAGCTGTGGTGCACAGGCTTAGCTGCTCTATGGCATGTGGGCTCTTCCTGGACCGGGGATTGAACCTGTGTCCCATACATTGGAAACATCGAGTCTTAACCACTGGGGAAGTCCACGTGGCTGGTTTCTAAAGTGAGATGTGTAGATCACTTAAGACCTGGAACTTTCCTCATAGTGTTACGTGAGTGACCGACCGTTGCCCCAGATGAGAGAAACTAGGTGTCAGTCTGTTCAGGCTGCTGGGCCAAATAACCACAGAATAAGTAGCTCCCTGGAGAAGGGAATGCCAAGCCATTTCAGTATTCCTGCCTCAAGAACCCCAAAACAGTATGAAAAGGCAAAAAGAGGAATTCCTGAAAGAGGAATTCCCAAGGTCAGTAGGTACTCAATATGCTACAGGAGATCAGTGGAGAAATAACTCCAGAATGAATGAAAGAATGGAGCCAAAGCAAAAACAATACCCAGCTGTGGATGTGACCAGTGATAGAAGCAAGGTCTGATGCTGTAAAGAGCAATATTGCATAGGAACGTGGAATGTTAGGTCCATGAATCAAGGCAAATTGGAAGTGGTCAAACAAGATGGCAAAAGTGAACATCGACATTTAGGAATCAGTGAACTAAAATGGACTGGAATGGGTGAATTTAACTCAGATGACCATTATATCCACTATTGTGGGCAGGAATCCCTTAGAAGAAATGGAGTAGCCATCATGGTCAACAAGAGTCCAAAATGCAGTACTTGGATGCAATCTCAAAAATGACAGAATGATCTCTGTTCGTCACCAAGGCAAACCATTCAATATTATGGTAATCCAAATCTATGCCACAACTGAATGCTGAAGAAGCTGAGGCTGAACGGTTCTATGAAGATCTATAAGACTTTCTAGAATTAACATCCAAAAAAAGATGTCCTTTTCATTATAAGGGATTGGAATGCAAAAGTAGGAAGTCAAGAAACACCTGGAGTAACAGGCAAATTTGGCCTTGGAGTACCAAATGAAGCAGGGCAAAGGCTAACAGAGTTTTGCCAAGAGAATGCACTGGTCATAGCAAATACCCTCTTCCAACAACCCAAGAAAAGACTACACATGGACATCACCAGATGGTGAAAACTGAAATCAGAGTGATTATATTCTTTGCACTCAAAGACAGAGAAGCTCTATACAGTCAGCAAAAACAAGACTGGGAGCTGACTGTGGCTCAGATCATGAACTCTTTATTGCCACATTCAGACTTATATTGAAGAAAGTAGGGAAAACCACTAGACTACAGATAAGACCTAAATTGAATCCCTAAAGATTATACAGTGGAAGTGAGAAATAGATTTAAGGGGCTAGATCTGACAGACAGAGTGCCTGATGAACTAT
>SJYC01116448.1:0-16104 GCA_006408675.1 Madoqua kirkii
TTTTTTTTTTTTTTTTAATGTGAATCACCTGATTTTGATAAAGGTCAGGACTGTTGATCCCCACATGACTCTCTGTATTCATCCCTATATGTAACAAAAGGTATATGAGAAAACCTGAAAAATAAAGAAATGGGATCAGTTCCTCGGAAAAAAAAGAAAAGAAAACCTGTGTGCAGGTCAGGAAGCAACAGTTAGAACTGGACATGGAACAACAGACTGGTTCCAAATAGGGAAAGGAGTCCATCAAGGCTGTATACTGTCACCTTGCTTATTTAACTTATATGCAGAGTATATCATCAGAAACGTTGGGCTGGAAGAAGCACAAGCTGGAATCAAGATTGCCAGGAGAAATATCAATAACCTCAGACATGCAGATGACACCACCCTTATGGCAGAAAGTGAAGAGGAACTAAACAGCCTCTTGATAAAGTGAAATGGGAGAGTGAAAAAGTTGGCTTAAAGCTCAGCATTCAGAAAACTAAGATCATGGCATCCAGTCCCATCACTTCATAGCAAATAGATGGAGAAACAGTGACAAACTATTTTTGGGGGCTCCAAAATCACTGCAGATGGTGATTGCAGCCATGAAATTAAAATACACTTACTCCTTGGAAGAAAAACTATGACCAACCTAGACAGCATATTGAAAAACAGAGACATTACTTTGACAACAAAGGTCTGTCTAGTCAAGGCTATGGTTTTTCCAGTAGTCATGTATGGATGTGAGAGTTGGACTATAAAGAGAGCTGAGCACTGAAGAATTAATGCTTTTAAACTGTGGTGTTGGAGAAGACTCTTGAGAGTCCCTTGGACTGCAAGGAGATCCAACCTGTCCATCCTAAAGGAAATCAGTCCTGAATGTTCATTGGAAGGACTGATGTTGAAGCTGAAACTCCAAATCTCTGGCCACCTGATGTGAAGAGCTGACTCATTTGAAGAGACCCTGATGCTGGGAAAGATTGAGGGCAGGAGGAGAAGGGGACAACAGAGGATGAGATGGTTGGATGACATCACCGACTCAATGGACATGAGTTTGAGTAAACTCTGTGAGTTGGTGATGGACAGAGAGGGCTGGCATGTTGCAGTCCATGGGGTCACAAAGAGTCAGACATGACTGAACAACTGAACTGAATGAATAGATATTTATTCCTCATAGTTCTGGAAGCTGAAAGTCCAAGATGAAGGCTGCCATCCAGCCAGTAGAGGTGAGAGCCCTCTGCCAGCTTGCAAATGACATGGTGTCTTCACATGGCGGAAGGGCCCAGGGGGCTGTGTGCTCCTCTTTTATGATTGCCTGAGTCCCAATCATGAGGGCAGAGGCATCACCTCCTATTGCCATCACCTTGAAAGATGGGTTTTTGACATCAATTTAGGGGGACACAAGTATTAAGGCCACAGTAATAGGTCTTAGACATGATTCTGAAAGCCCATGTCCGAGCTAAGTCACTTCAGTCATGTCTGACTCTGCAACCCCGTGGACTGTAGCCCACCAGACTCCTCTGTCCATGGGATTCTCCAGGCAAGAATACTGGAGTGGGTTGCCTTTTCCTTCTCCAGGGGATCTTCCCAACCCAGGAATTGAATCTGAGTCTCTTATGCCTCCTGCATTGGCAGACAAATTCTTTGCCATTAGCGCCACTTGGGAAGCCCCAAAAGCCCATCTTTGGGGGGAATGTTAAACTAAAATAGAATGCTGAGTAGGTAAGACGTTCTGCAGTTCTCCTGGTCACTGTTCTCATGCACTGCCACACCTGCAGCATTTACAATCTTGACTTTCCTTTCAGAGATCTTTATTTAGTCTGCAGGAATTCTTCCAGCTCATCTAAGTAATTTGCAAGCATAATGAAACAAATCAATGTGAGATCTCCTGTAGGTCCCAAACCCTCCAAAATATACCAGATGTTAGTAAGAAGACACCTCTTAAGGTCCTGCTTAGACTGGCTCCCTCTGGTTGAAATCTCACACCAATGTCTTCCCACAGGAGCTGCACAGCAACCATAAACCCAGTTGCTGACAGAGACAGAGGTAGTTTACAGTTTGCTGCCAAATCGCTTCAGTCGTGTCTGACTCTGTGCGACCCCATAGATGGCAGCCCACTAGGCTTCTCTGCCCCTGCGATTCTCCAGGCAAGAATACTGGAGTGGGTTGCCATTTCCTTCTCCAATGCATGAACTGAAAAGGGAAAGTGAAGTCGCTCAGTTGTGTCTGACTCTTAGTGATCCCATGAACTGCAGTCCACCAGACTCCTCCATCCATGGGATTTCCAGGCAAGAGTACTGGAGTGGGGTGCCATTGCCTTCTCTGAGATTACAGGCTACAAATATTTATTTAGGGACTCCTATGTGGCCCAGTGGCTAAGACAGAGAACTAGATCCCACATGCCATAAATAAGAGTCCACCTGCCACAGCTAATGACACATGCTGCAACCAAGACCCAGTGCAGCCAAAGAAATAAATATTAAAAAATAATTCTTTCCTCATTGTATTACCCTTATTTTACAGGGAGGTTTCCTGATGATCAAGTCTTGGGGAAGTAGGTGGGCTTCCTGTGTGGGATCTATCAGGACCCCTCCCAGTTCACTTCCCCCCACGGTGCCTCTAGCACTTTCTTGCCTTTACTCCCAAGTGTGGGATGGTGACCTTAGTCAGTCTCCATCGGCTGTCCTCAGATGTGTGGTGATGGAGACGCAGAATGAACACTAGACCCAGTTGCCCTTCTGTTGGCAACTGGCACTGAATCTTACCCTGAGTGTGAAAGAAAATCATTAAGTACCTAAAAGTGTCTCATTGTGCTTCAGCTGTTCCAATTTTATAACAGCCTCTTATGATCTTAAAGCCTTCTCAAGTAGACTCCAGTGATCAGATTCTGAAAGAATTGAAATTTAGAATATTCCTATCACCTTGGATTCAACCCCCTCCCCCACCGCCCACAGTAGACTTTTAGGATGAGGCTGTCTAATTTCAGATTAGCCCAGACTCCCCTTCTTTTCCATGCGTTGGGTTTATCCATGTTCTTGCAACATTTGACTGCTTGTCCATGCCTGTGTTTGTTTGCATCACTCCTGTTTTGGAGACAAGAATTTGCAGAGGTCTCAACTCATGTGTTCAAGTGAACATCCGCCTCTGACTTTCTGAAAGAATTGAAATTTAGAATATTCCTATCACCTTGGATTCAACCCCCTCCCCCACCGCCCACAGTAGACTTTTAGGATGAGGCTGTCTAATTTCAGATTAGCCCAGACTCCCCTTCTTTTCCATGCGTTGGGTTTATCCATGTTCTTGCAACATTTGACTGCTTGTCCATGCCTGTGTTTGTTTGCATCACTCCTGTTTTGGAGACAAGAATTTTCAGAGGTCTCAACTCATGTGTTCAAGTGAACATCCGCCTCTGACTTCCCCTCCTTTGTGAATAAATGCATGGCCTGTATGATTTGGTATTGTGTTCCATAGCTCTGGGTGACATAATTTAATTTTTTATGCTCACATGCAAATAAGCATCATCCAATAATAAAAAGTGGTAGACATACTTGAATGGAAAGCTTTGATAATTATACAATCTTTAAATTAATTAATGAGCCAAAGGCAGCTAAACATTAGCATTTAGAAAGATCTCTACAGCATTAGCTACTAATGAGTTCATTTAGATCCATCATGCAACTCGTTTTGGAAAGCACAGACCATATTTAATCATATTCAATCATATCTAATATTGAAATTATGAACACAAGGCATTGTTGAGTGTGAAATTACCATAGAATTTTTATTGTTAAATACATTTCTTGTTGGTGCTCCTAGATGAATGATAATTTGACAAAATAGGTAATCTGCATACAGTGGGCCATTTATGGAATAATAAGGAATTCTAGGCTCTCTTGATTTGTGTTGATCATTCATATACAGATTCTAAATTCATTTCTCCCAGCTGCTTCAGAGGGTCTCCTGACTTCAGGCAAGAAGGATGCCCTTTTGGACTTCTTTTTCCCTTGAGTCTACAGTTTCTTTTTCTTCTTTTTGAGAGGACAAAAAGTTATAGAAATGTATTTCAGCAATCGGCTAATATTAAAAATTAAAAAATTAAAATGTAATAATAATACAAAACCAGCCTTCCTGTACCACTTGATGAAATTATATGTAGCTGTGGTCACAGGATATTCAAAGATTCAGCTTTAGTAGATTTTGCCAAACAGTTTTCACAGTAGTTGTGCTAATTTACATTCTCACCAGACATATGTGAGCTAGGTACCTCTCAATACAATTAAATTGTTTCTTCTAGCTATGTACACTACAACAGTGGCCAGCTGCCAGTTATAGGATTGTACTGTTTATTTTCCCTTTTAAAACTCATGCTATTAGTTATGCTAACACCGGCTTCTACAGTAGCTTCAGTTTATTTCTCACTCACTAAACAGTTCGGTGTGGAGAATACCCAGCAAGGCAATCTTCTTTCCTCTGAACAGTGATTCAGGGATTCAGAATTATTGCATTTAGTGGCTCCACCATATTTGACATGTATCTTCCAATGTGACCCTGAGTTTAGACATCCAGAGGACTGTGGAGAAGGCACACTGTCTTTTAACTATCTCAGCCACGAAGTGACACATTTTTTTCTGTTCACATCCCCTTAGTAGGAAAAAGTCACATGCTACATCCATCACTCCTCTCTCCTGGGGAGGGGGCAAGCAGGAGAGGAAAAGTCCTGGGCTAGGCAGCTGATTCTATTAATAATTCTGCACTTAGACCAAGGGGTACAAATTCCTGCTGTGCAGCTGTGTTTGCCATGCATGGCTTGGTGTTCTTGTATTTCCCTCTCTCAGAAACTCTCCTCCTCAGGAGCCCTGGCTGAAAGCAGTGATGACAGATCAATTGAAGAATCTTAGAAAACCTGATGGAAGGGTTTGTCATGGAAAAACATAACCCACTGAGACCCAGATCATAGAAGAAATACTTTATAAATGCTTGTAGGCTGTGAGCCTCTGTCTGCATGGTAACGTCTTAAATACTTCTCTCACTGTTTGACAGCTTTCTCATAACTCTGAGCCAGAACTCAGTAAGGAGGAGGCGGAGAATGATTTGCAGGGAAATCACTGAAAATTGACTTGAAATCACCACCAAGTGAGGCTGCAGAATGGCACATTCATTTTCTGTGACCTCACCCAGTGTGCTGATGGATCCTCAGTAAGCAACAGGTATTCAAAATTTGAGAGTCCTGCCTGATCAAAGGAAGGTCTTGGATTTAGACCTGGAGAAAGCTTCAGGTCAGGCCAGACTTGATCATGTCCAACATCTATGTCTTAATCATAAGACAAAAGTACAGATCACGTGCATCTGAGGTAGCAAATGGGAGAAAGGTGGAGGGCCCAGCATCCATCATCTATTCTGAGGTCATGATGATTTTGTTCTACAAGATAAAAGGGTATGAGGTTTATGACTGAGAGTATTACCATAGGAAGGGAAAGTAGCAGTTTCTGTCCCAGGTAACAGAGCTATCTGGCTAAGACCTACTTGTCTCCCGTTTCTCTGAATCATAACCAGAGCCAGCTGTGTACGTTATTAGGCTCGCTTCCTTTTCATCTGCTTCCTGAAATGTCTCTGTTATGTTATGAGGATGTTTTTGGTTGAATGAATTCTGAAGTTTTAAAAATGAATAAGTTGCCATGTGGTACTGAAATCTGTATGCATAAGAGGTGGTTTTGAGGGAATGGTGGGGGAAGGTGGAGAAGTTTCCAGAAATAACAGCTACATATATGGAATACTATGCAGTGTGCAGTTACTATGCGCTACATACTTTATCTGCAGCATTCCACTCAACTAATAGAAGGAGTCACAATATGAGTTGATTTCACAGGAGCTTCCCAGGTGGCACTAGTGGTCAAGAATCTGCCTGCCAGTAGGAGATGCAAGAAATGAGGGTTCGATCCCTAGGTCAGGAAGATCCCCCGGAGAAGGGATAGGCTATGCACTCCAGTATTCTTGGGCTTTGCTGGTTGCTCAGCTGGTAAAGAATCCGCCTGCAATGCAGGAGACCTGGGTTTGATCCCTGGGTTGGGAAGACCCCCCCTGGAGAAGGGAAAGGCTACCCACTCCAGTATTCTGGCCTGGAGAATTCCATGGACTGTATAGTTCATGGGGTCACAAAGAGCTGGACACAACTGAGCCACTTTCACTTTCTACATGCGCTAGTATGAAAGTAAGCAGTGGATCAAAATCCTCTCCAGCTTTCACAATTAAAAGGTTAGCCAGTCAAGGGCGTCCAAGTTTTTCCACCATACCACTGGAAAGATAAAAGCTTGTTTTCTAGAACTGGAGCTGCAGCCATCCGTAAAGCAGGGCGCTGGTCACAGTAACTGTCTTTCAAGTGATGGATGGTAGTGGTGTTTGGGAGCTACTCTGGCGTTATTTGTTTTGAAAGTGCGCGGACCAGCTGAGTTTCACAACCATTAGGAGTATTGGGTTGTTACAATAAATATCAATAAAAAATACCACGACTCCAAGGAACCAGTGGATTTTAGACAAGCTGGCTTTAATGCCTGCACACTGTATGTCAGGTTGCCTCAAAATGATAAATTATTTACCAGTGAGAGAGGTAAATTAATTCTGTAGTAAAAGAGACTTTAATTTGTTACCCAGGCTGAAGGAAACTGGAAATATCAAACTGCAACTCTATCAGGAGTTTGTTTTCTTTTAGATACCTTATTTTGCTCACCAAAATACTGGCCAGTATTTGACCTCTGCCAGACAGTTCTACCAGTTTAGGGAACATTTATGTCTTTCAGTTCCTTTCCATCTGTTTTCAATCTCAGTGTGCTGAATTCCCCAACAAACTTAAATTAATTGGAATTGCTTTATTAGAGGCATTAGATCCTGTTAAAGATTAAAGCCTACAGTTGTGCTAAACATATATTACATATTTATTTAGGGCTAGGGGATACCCTATGAAACAGTGCAGATGTGGGACACATCCGTTATTTCAGAGAGTTCACTGGACAGCCTTGTCTTCATCCTGTCCAAAGGCAAAAGCAAATGTGCAGGAGGAAGGCTTTCTTTTAAAAAGTCTTGGCCTAGGAGACTCCCCTGGTGATCCAGTGGTTCAGACTCCGTGTTTCCCATACAGTAGAGACCCCGGTCAGGGAACTAGGATCCCACAAGCTACAGCCAGAAAAAGACAAAAAGAAAATTGTCTCGGGCTGGACACGGCACACATCACTTCTGCTCACTTTTGTTGGTAGAAATATGACTTGAGCTTCCATGTGATGGGGCCTGGTGTCCTAGTCCATCTGGGCCGCTGTAGCAAAAATACCAGAGACTAGGTGGCTTATACGACAGATGTTCTTTCGCACGGTTCTGGGGTCCGAGAACTTCAAGATGAAGGGCCCAGCAAGCTGCATGTCTGGTGAGGACGTGCTTCCGGATTCAGAGGTGCTATCTTACTGTTCGCACTTGGTGGAGGGAGTGAGACAGCTCTCTGGGGTTGCTTTTTAAGGACATTAGTGCGGTTCATGAGAGCTCTGTCCCCATGACCTAATCACCTCCCAGAGGCCCCATCTCCAGATACCATACATTAGGGCATAGGTTTCAACATCTGAATTCTGGGGGAAGGGGATACCAGCCTGATATTCGGGCTGCAGCACCTGAGTAGCTACAGTCCTATACCATGGACTGAATTTTATGAGGCCATAACCATTACCACTAAGCAAATTTAATAATGCAGACATGGCCAGAGGAAAAGCCTCTGGAGACAGGCTTGGATTCAAGTCCTCCCTCTGCCACTTCCAAACTGACATTGAGCAAGTAGGATGTCCTGACTCAGCTTTGTCATTCTTAAAAGGCAACAGTGATGATACCTAATTCCTAGGACATTTGTCATGATTAAGTATTAAAATGTATATCCTATAGAAGTGCAAATGTGCTTTGAAGTTCAAATGTGTGCACGTATGTGACATTGTCTCACAGATCACAGCTCTTCATTGGTCCCTGCAGCCTTGCTTTTTGCCGTGTGACTTTGCAGTCTCACTTCCTGCCCCTTGACTCTGGAGTGACCCCGTGACTTGTTCTGGCCAGTGGGAGGAAGTGAGGATCTCACTGTGCCAGTCCTGAGCCTAGGTTATAAGACACCTTGTGGGTTTCTGCCATCATGAGAAATCTGCTTAGGGTAGCTTGTTGATCCCAAGAAGAGGTTGGTGGCTACATAGAAAAATGGTACTAGTTGGACCAGGAGCTTAGACCACCTCAACCTTGAGCAGAGGCATGATCTAAGTAAATGTCTATTATTATATAGTAGAGAGGTATTGTTGCATGGCAGAAAGTGAAGAGGAACTAAAAAGCCTCTTGATGAAAATAAAAGAGGAGAGTGAAATAGTTGGCTGAAAGCTCAACATTCAGAAAACAAAGATCATGGCATGCGGTCCCATCACTTCATGGGAAATAGATGGGGAAACAGTGGAAACAGTGTCAGACTTTATTTTGGGGGGCTCCAAAATCACTGCAGATGGTGACTGCAGCCATGAAACTAAAAGACGCTTACTCCTTGGAAGAAAAGTTATGACCAACCTAGATAGCATATTCAAAAGCAGAGACATTACTTTGCCTACTAAGGTCCGTCTAGTCAAGGCTATGGTTTTTCCAGTGGTCATGTATGGATGTGAGAGTTGGACTGTGAAGAAGGCTGAGCACTGAAGAATTGATGCTTTTGAACTGTGGTGTTGGAGAAGACTCTTGAGAGTCCCTTGGACTGCAAGGAGATCCAACCCATCCATTCTGAAGGAGATCAGTCCTGGGATTTCTTTGGAAGGAATGATGCTAAAGCTGAAACTCCAGTACTTTGGCCACTTCATGCGAAGAGTTGACTCATTGGAAAAGACTCTGATGCTGGGAGTGATTGTGGGCAGGAGGAGAAGGGGACAACAGAGGATGAGATGGCTGGATGGCATCACGGACTCGATGGACATGAATCTGAGTGAACTCCAGGAGTTGGTGATGAACAGGGAGGCCTGGTGCGCTGTGATTCATGGGGTTGCAAAGACTGAGCAACTGAACTGATTGTTGCTTGCTAACTATTGTCATAGTGACAGTAAACAGCTACAACTAGTTTGTTCATCTGTGTCTATTCACTTGAACAACTTTTGACAATTAATCTAAAATACTAAACAGAGTAAAGGAAAAGTTTGGCTTGAGTGTTAAAAAATATTTTTAAAATATTTCTTTTTTCATTGTCTGGTACTTTTCATATAGTGACTCAAAGAAATAGTAAATAGTGATAACAAATGAGACAAGATAAAGCAAGAGAGGAATAATTAAGTGATCATTGCTTTTTTCCCCCTTAATTTTTTAAAATTGAAGTCTAGTTGAATTAGAATGTTGTGTTTCAGGTATACAGCACTTGGAGAGTTGTCCTAGATTATTTTCCCTTATAGGTTGTTAAAAGATAATGGTTGTAATTCCATGTGCTACAGAGTGAAACTTTGATGCTTTTTATATATGTAGTAGTTTATATCTGTTAATCCCATACTCCTAATTTGTCCCTCCCCAGCTCCTTCCTCACTCTGGGATGGTAAGTTTGTTTTCTATGTCTGAGAGTCAGTTCCTGTTGTGTGTGTAGATTCACTGGTATTTTTTAGATTCCACATATGAGTGATATCATAAAATATTTTTCTCTCTTAGTGAAATGTTTCACTGAACCTAATATTCTCTAGGTCCATCTGTGTTGCCATAAGTGGCATTATTTCATTCTCTTTAATGACTGAGTGATATTCCATTGTATATATACCATATCTTAAGTCAGTCATATGTGGATGGGCGGTTGGATTATTTCCTTGTTTTCACTATTGTAAATAGTGCTATTACAACCATCAGAGTGTGTGTCTTTTCAAGTTAGAGTTTTCCTTTTCTCCCAGATACATACTGAGGAGTGAAATTGCTGGATCACATGATAGCTCTGTTTTTAGTTTTTTAAGGAACTTTCATACTGTTTTCCATAGGGGCTGCACCAGTTTATATTTTCAAAAGTGTAAGAATTCCTTTTTCTCCATACCCAGCATTTATTATTTGTAGACCTTTTGGTAATAGCCATTCTCACTGCTGTAAGGCGATGCCTCATTGTGGCTTTGATTTACATTTCCAAATGGCAATCCACTCCAGTATTCTTGCCTGGAGAATCCCATGGATGGAGAAGCCTAGTAGGTTACAGTCCATGAGGTCGCAGAGTCGGACACGACTGAGCGACTTCGCCTCACCTTAGTAATTAGCAATGCTGAGCATTTTTTTCATGTGTCTGTTGGCCATGTGTATCTCTTCTTTGGAGAAATGTCTTTGTAGGCCTTCTGCCCATCTTTTGATAAGATTGTTTATTTATTTTTTTATATTGAATTATATGAACTGTTTGTATATTTTGGATATCAACCCTTTGTCAGTTGCATCATTTGCAAATATTTTCTTCCAGTCTATAAGTTGTCTTTTTGTTAATAGTTTCTTTTCTGTTGTGCTTTTAAGTTTGATTAGGTCCCATTTATTTTCACTTTTATTTCATTTGTCTTGGGAGACTGTGTGACCAGTGTTTTTAGGTTTAGCACTAGATTGTAAATATTTTCAACTTTGCAAATTCTCAGCTCTGCCTTTGTGGTGTGAAAGTAGCCACAGACAATCTGTAAGCAGATGAGTGTAAATCTGCTTTGTTGCTGATGTTTAGTCCCTAAAGCATGTCCAGCTCTTTGCAACTCCATGGACTATAGTCCACCAGGCTTTTCTGTCCATGGGATTTTCCCAGACAAGAGTACTGGAGTGAATTGCCATTTCCTCCTCCAGAGGATCTTCTCAAACCAGGGATCGCACCCATGTCTCCTACCAACCATTGCACCTGCGTTGGCAGGTGGATTTCTTTACCACTGAGCCACCTGGAAAGCCCAAAGTGAGCCCACAGAGGCAGTTGGTGGGACTTATACATACTAACCATTGATACTGAGATAAATATGCTTAGATCCATGCCTCAGTACACATACTGTAAACAGAAAAGTATGAACTTACAGAAAGAATACAAAATTATAAGACATGAGAAAGGATTATTATTCTGGCTGTAAAGGGCAACAAATTTAAGAGCTGTTGTTGAGCTGAATAAGATCATCTAATTTAAATCTTCAGCCTAATACTCAGCACACAGGGCATGTTCTAGGACTGGGAATTATATTAATATAAGAGCAATATAAAAATAGTATAAATAAGCTGATAAGTTTAATTATATAAATATAAAACCCTTTATATCTGCTCAGTAAAAATCAGTTAAGATAAAATGGAAAATCATATAAAAACATATATAAGCTCTGTAAATGTAGCGTACTACTGCTTCATCAGCCTGAGGTACTAATAAGGCCATATCTCACTATCAGGAAATTGTTTCTTTCATCCCATGGAGTCCCTTCATCCATAGGTTTACTCAGTCCAAAATATTAGTCTACAGTATGTTGACTTCTTTGAAAGAAAACTGAAAAATCTAACTCGTCTCCAGTAAGCCTGATGCTCCTGCAGGGAGTCTTGTGAAGCTCTGGGAATTCTGCTGTTAGCTTTGTAATAATGGTGTCTGATATGTTGAGCTATTTATTCTAGGGTTGATAGCTCTAGAGCTTAGATGATCTCCCTTTATACTGGCTAATACCTATGCTGCTACAGAGCTGCTGCCAACACTGTTATGGGGAGGAGCACACAGGGTAGGGTAGTGTGGGATATCTGGGAGCCCTGCCCTCTTCCATCTGCCTCCTAAGGCCACATTGTTTCCACTGTCTTATCATTCCCAAAGTCTGTCTGAAGTACGCTCCACCTTCATTGCTTCTCTTGACATCTTTCTGATGCTGTAGTTTGCTATTCAAGGCTCCTTACAAACATTTCTGAACAGTCTGGTATAGGTGGTTTCCCTAAGCTCTGGGCTGATCAGTTACCCCAGGTCACTGTGATGGTTAATTTTACATGTCACTTTGGCTAAAGGGTGCCCAGATGGCTGGAATGAATGCTATTTCTGGGTGTGTCTAGGAAATGGTTCTGGAAGAGATGGGTTTGATTCAGTAGACTGAGTAAAGACAGCTGGTTGATGCCCAGCCATATGGGTAATGGGAACCTGTTGAGGGCCCAGATAGAACAAAAAGGGTGGAGGAAGGGTGACTTCTCTTTCACTGTGAGCTGGGTCATCCATCTTCTGCCCTTTGACACTGGTGCTGCTGGCTCTTGGGCCTTCAGACTCTAGGGTTTACCCTCAACTCCTCCCCTGGACTGGAGTTAGACCATTGGCTCCCCTTGCTTCTCAGATCTATTGACTTGGACTGGCTTCCCTGGCGCCTCAGTTGGTAAAGAATCTGCCCACAATGTTAGGGACCAGATTTGATCTCGGGGTGGGAAGATCCTCTGGAAAAGGGAATGGCTATCCACTCCAGTATTCTGCCTGGAAAATTTCACAGAGGAACCCAGAGGGCTACAGTCCTTGAGGTCACAAAGAGTCGGACATGACTGAACAATTAACACTTGCTTAGTTCTGCAGTTTGCCAACCACAGATTGTGTAGGTTGTGGGGTTCTTGGCTTCTGTAACTGTATGAGCCAATTCTTGAATAAATTTCCTCTTAAATATATCTCTATATATCCTACTGGTTCTATTTCTCTAGAGAACTTTAATTACTACCAAAATATTATGAATAAAGTATTAGTATCATAAAGTGAATAGAAACCTATACAGACAATACTTAAAAACAAATGATTAAATACAAATTCTGAATCTTTCCTGTACCCTGTGGGATAGGATTCAGTTTCTGGCCCTTCTTTTTTAGTTCAATTCTTTTTTGTGGCCCTCCAGTGTTGAAGCACTTAGGGGAGAGAAGTGAGTTGGTATTTTTGCCAAAAAAGGAACTTTGAAAACAAATGTCACAGGCTTCTTGCCAGAGATTTGTTGTTACTCAATTGCTAAGTCATGTCCGACTCTTTGTGACCTCATGAACTGCAGCACGCCAGGCTTCTCTGTTCATCACTATCTCCGTGAATTTGCTCAAGCTCATGTCCAATAACGCCATCCAACTATCTCATTCTCTGTTGCTTCCTTCTCCTCTTGCCTTCAATTTCCCCAGATTCAGAGATTGGCCAGTGGTTAAAAATCTTTGACCAAAATGTTCACTTTCTAAAAGAAATTTAAATGTCAGTTCTAATAAAACCCCAGAGAAATAAGCTTTGATAGGTGATATTTATCAAATGGACCCTAAACTTATTGGGGAATATGACCTTGAAAAGCTGTACAAGCTGATAGTCATACCCACTGGTTTTTCAAAATAATCCTGTTTCCTCCTTTATATCACTAGTAATAAATTTTCTTTGTATGAAAAGAAGCAAATACAAATAAATGCTAAGTTAAGAGACTGGGCTCTGAAGACAGTCAAGTTAAATCCCAGCCTTGCCACTTACCAGGGTGACCTTGGGTAAGCGTTTTGCCCTTTCTAAACCTCAGGTGCTTCTTTTGAAAAGAAGCAAGTAATAGCCTCTCTCTCAGGGGGTTTCTGTGAATACTCGATGAGGTTGTGCCTGCAGAGTGCTTTGCAAGCTCTGTGACTGCTGTCAGTTACCATTTTTATTACTCATAATCACCCACTTAGGGATCGCTGCTGCAAACATTTTGATGTTTGGGGGATCCTGATTATCCGAATATTTATTTTCTGAGTTTTAGCAGTTACAAAATTTTTCAAACACAGCTGCATAAAAATATTCACTAATAAAGTGACCAGTTAGAAAATGTCTGCTCTTAGACATTTCCTGCTTAATCCTTGTGTCCAGCCACCCAGACTACTCACGCCTGATGTTTCAGTGCAAAACCAAGGCAAATTGAAATTTCAAATTTTACAGGGGATAGGGGGTTTCAAGTAAGTGATGTTGGGGGACTTAATATTGAGAAATGAGGGTCTGGCAGAGTTGGACCAGTTAACAACTGAAGAGTAGAAAATAAACCTTAATAGTGTCCTGAGAGGCCCTTTGAAAGGGAATGATTTGAATATCAAAGGACTCAGAGAAACCCTTAGGGGAATTGAAGCCCTGAAATATTTCTGTAAAATAGACTCTTTAATCTTGCTTTTTAGACAGGAACTAATTTTGCTAGATAGTTTTTCTAGATGGACTCTATCTCTTCACTGCCTGAGGCCATCAAAGTGTGACTTGGAGTGGACGCTCCAACATAAGCTCTGTAAATACTGATTTTGAAGAAATTGAGGTCTACAGTGATACCTTTTTGTCCTCACCTTTTCCCAGACAGGCACCTTACATGACAAAAAGGACTGTGATTGTATGGAGACATAACCTATTTTTAAAAAGGATCAAATCTTCTTGCTTTTTGAGGGTAATCTATAGAGTTTTTGGTAGCAGAGCTCTATGTTTTTAGTAGTAGATCCCATTGAGAAATTGATGATAACTATGCTTAGCCCAGAAAAATGAGCATAATTGTCATCAGTTCCCTGGTGGCTAAGATGGCAAAGAATCCACCTGCAATTCAGGAGACCCGGTTTGATCCCTGGCTCGGTAAGATCCTTTGGAGAAGGCAATGACAACCCATTCTTGGTATTCTTGCCTGGAGAATTCCATGGACAGAGGAGCCTGGGGGGCTGCAGTCCATGGGGTCGAGAGTCAGACACGACTGAGTGACATTCACTTTCTTCACTTTCAGAAAAATGAACATTTGTACCCACTGTGAAAATTTTCATACAATTTGAAGGGAGGCCCAATGAAATCCATTTACAAATTATAGGTTAAGAAACTACATATTGTTATATTTCAATATCTGAAAGAATTTGCTTTCTTAAATTTTCAGACTTGTGTGAGCTTTTATTTTAATGAATTACTTTTGATTGGAGAATAATTACTTTACAATATTGTGGTGATTTTTGCCTTGCATCGACATGAATCAGCCACAGGTGCACGTGTGTCCAGTCCTAAACCCCTCTCGAAACTCCCCCCCACCCCATCCCTCTGGTTTGCTCCAGAGCACCAGCTTTGCGTGTCCTACTTCATTGCATGGGCTTTAATTTGATATATATGTTAATAAACATTTGCTCTTTGCCTGTGTCTGTGGGAGGTAAAGGAGAAGTATTGGACATAGCTCCTGAGTTTCCGCTAGACCAAGAGAACACCCAGAAGGTACGGACAGGGTATTGTGAAGCAGAAAGACATTGTCAATCTATCTAGGCAAGGAGTTACCCCAAAGATGTCATCTACGGAAGGTGTTAATATTAGGGTCTAGCGTATAGTGAGGCGAGGCAGTGGTAGGGGCCCAGCTAAAGCCTCTATCCAGAACAGGATACAAAAAGTGAGCAGCCTGCTCCTGTGCCTGCTCAGTCGAGACACCTGTATGGTGATGGCAGCCATCATAGGCTTCTCCCTCAGTAAACATACCTGTGAAAGCTCTTGACTTTGTAGTGAAAATCAAAACCCAAAGTGAATGAATATATATGATCAAAAAAAGCCAGAGTTGTTCAGTTAAACATCACACTGACACCTGTATACATACATACAGGATTTAAAAATAATTTACGCGTATATTCTCCTGGCTGATGCTAGTGTTCCTCATGAATTCCTTCTCTTTAGGATATTGCCAAAGCCATCAGCCAGGCAGCATGACTTATTTCTGCACAAATTCTGGAAGGTGTAGCTCTCCTTACTATAAATTCATTGTGCAAAATGCAATTAAGTGAATTCTCCCTCCTCCTGTTGCTAGTCTCACAGGCTTCTGGCTTCTAGCAGGAAAGGATTGACTTTACTTAGAAGAACCCTTTTCTGTGGCTTTGTGTCTCCTTCCTCTCTTTTACTATCTACTTTTTCTACTAGTAGTAGCAAGTGTTAAATGGATTCGGCTTGTTGCCTTGCCAAAATAGTGCTGTTGAGCTGGTTAATCTTCAGTATAGCTGTAGCCCACCTGCAGATTAGCAGACACTTTTGGCTTGGTTGACACGAGAAAGAGTGAAAGGAACTGAAGACAAGACCAACATACAAGAGAAGCTAGTATATGACAATGCATGGCCCAATGCTTGATTATGTGATAACAGAATATGAGCAAAATCATGTGAGAAGGCTTTGTAATGCAGGGAGATGTGAGTGTGGTATTG
>SJYC01116449.1:0-15815 GCA_006408675.1 Madoqua kirkii
GATCCAACGGATATTGGCAATTTGATATATGGTTCCTCTGCCTTTTGTAAAACTGGCTTAAATATCTGGAAGTTCACAGTTCGCATACTGCTGAAGCCTGGCTTGGAGAACTTTGAGCACTACTCTCTTAAGAATTATTATTTGGTGCTTAACTTTATTATTATTATATTTAATAATTACATATATATGTTTATATATTATTATATTATATATCACAATTATGTATTATATAATTTATATGACATATTATAAATTATGTATTATAATATCTAATTGTATATTAGACATATAATATGCATTATATATTTGTGTATAAATAATATTTTATATATTATATAAATATACAATGTAATATAATACACATATCAATAATATAATATATTATATAATTATAACATTTTAAAAATCACTGCAGATGATGACTGCAGCCATAAAATTAAAAGACACTTACTCCTTGGAAGAAAAGTTATGACCAACCTAGATAGTATATTCAAAAGCAGAGACATTACTTTGCCGACTAAGGTCTGTCTAGTCAAGGCTGTGGTTTTTCTTGTGGTCATGTATGGGTGGGAGAGTTGGACTGTGAAGAAGGCTGAGCGCTGAAGAATTGATGCTTTTGAACTATGGTGTTGGATAAGACTCTTGAGAATCGCTTGGACTGCAAGGACATCCAACCAGTCTATTCTGAAGGAGATCAACCCTGGGATTTCCTTGGAAGGATTGATGCTAAAGCTGAAACTCCAGTACTTTGGCCACCTCATGTGACGAGTTGATTCATTGGAAAAGACTCTGATGCTGGGAGGATTGGGGATAGGAGGAGAAGGGAATGACCGAGGGTAAGATGGCTGGGTGGCATCACTGACTCAATGGTCGTGAGTCTGAGTGAACTCTGGGAGATGGTGATGAACAGGGAGGCCTTGGCGTGCTGCCATTCATGAGATCACAAGGAATCAGACACGACTGAGCAACTGAACTGAACTGAACTGATAATTATATAATATACATTATATTATATTATACATTATTTATAAATATAATATACAATATATATTATTTCATTGTAAATATTTAAAATATACAAAAATTATATACAATTACATTATATATAATTATTATTGTCATTATTTGAAAGAAATGCCAACATTCAACCCTTATAATTATATTATGCAAATTTTGTTATAATTTTACTTCCTCCCTAACTTTTTCTTTTTAAAATGTGACAAAGAATGGTTAATACAAATGCAGTGCTGAGTGTATGTTATTTTTCTCTCTGTGACTTTTTTGTGCATGAGTGTGTGTGCATGTGCACCTGCATACACTTGCATTGTCTTCAAGTTGATGTTTTGAGATGTGTTTATATTTAGTATGACATTTGAAGAAGGCTGGGAAGGTCGTTACATCTCTTGGTATTTACATCAACATGATTTTAGTGTACTTTGTTTTATTTCTATGAGTTTTCCTTTTCAAGATAAAAAACAACTGTATGTATGCCAGTGTCATCACTTAGACATTCTGGATTTGTGTTTTTTTGTTGTTTTTTTTAAGTACTAAATGTAAGGTGACGATATCAGGATATGCAAGAAGTGCATTTGAGCTGAGACAGTGGGAAGTTAAAGAGGCACAAAGGAGCAAAAGTATAAAACAGGAACAGTCTAGGGAAAAGGAAGGAAAACTGTTTGCAATTCAAGGAAGGAGTGGTAGAAATCACCACCAAGTATTTTGTAATAGGACCTGTATATGGGGGCGGGGAGAGTGAAGGTGGAAAGGGAAAAAGACAGTAGAGGCTAGAAGGAAGGAAGTAGTTTCACCTGGAACTTTAAAGAAAAGGACATTTTTGTAGAAGTGCTTTGGCACTATTATTTTTAAATGATTAAGCTCATGAGATCCTTTTCTCCTGCTTGAATATGTTTTTTTTTTAAACTTTTTAGTGATGTTTTAATGACTACAGACCGTGTCCACTCCTGACATGAGAAACCAACATTTCTTTGGCTGTATGCCAAATGGAACGGCTACCTAGGCTTCCTAGGACATTCAGAATTATTGGCTGTTTCCTTTTTTGAGTGGTTTACAATAAATTATTATTAATGTTTTTAGATAAACCTTTTATCTTCTATTCTGTTCTCAGCTCCTTACCTCTAGGTTAAATTTGAAAATATGTAGGTACATGTTTGAAATGATTTCTCTCTTACCAAATCATGGTTCTGTCTTCTTTTTTCATCTAGTTTTGAGTAGGAATCAATATCGAAATGCAAGGAGTTTCTTTTACTTTGTGGCCAGCATTAAATTTTCACCCAGATGTCTTGCAGGTTTATTTTGAAACATTAATAGAATTCTTTAAAACACTAAGATTACATAGGTCATCAGCAAGTCCACATATTATGTAGTTTATATACTTTTCCTTAATTACTAAATCAAACATAAAATATTAGTATGTTAGAAAGCCTGTAGTAGGTCACTGAAGAATAATGTCCGGTAAAGGAATCTGAAAGCAATATGTACATATTGAGCATTATTTAAATATCATTTGAAACATATGTTGGATCAAGATAGACATCTCTCAGAAGCACATGATTGTCTGTCTCTTGTTTCCTTGATAAACAAATTATTATGCTTGTAATGGGCCAGGACATTCAAGCTTTATTCCATGGTACCATACTTGCTTTTGAAACTACTATTTAAGATTATAAAATTATAAAATGCATTTACAATTTATAGCTATTTACTTTTAGAATTCCTTCCATGTACTTTTGTCTCTGCGGTTCCTCAGGAGAGTAGAATGTTTTTAAACAGCATTATTTCCACTGTGCTACAGCTGAAATATGATATTTGTTTCTTGTAGCATTGCTGATACTGCATATTTGGGACACTAAATAAATAAATAGACTTTTCAAAAGACTTCATTAAGTCATTACTCTTGGCCATGCATTTTCAGACATTCACTGGAACTACAAATGCACCACATCAGCTGATTTTGAAAGTGAAAAATTATGGTTTATCAACAGTCTGATGCCTTTGCTTTTCTGTTCAGAAGAATTATCATAAGTTAAGGAGTATTAATTATTATAGTCATTTTGTAGATGAGACATTTCTAAATTTTGAACCATTTATATAATAGCTTGAAATATGGTTTTGCATCTTGGCTTTCCCCTAATTTACAAATTCCATTTTAATAGTTCAGAATTGAGCGTAGCTGTTTTTCTCAGAACTGTTTCACCAGAATAGTGGAATTCCTTGTGAAATAGAACACAAAGTACAGAATGTGGTTAGATTCAAATCTAAAATCCTTATTGAATGTTTTTGTTAAACCATACAATTACAATAAATACATTAGATGGTCTGTGTACACCTGAATATACAAGATAAATGTGCATAGTATGTTAAATCTAGCTGTCATTACTAAATTAAAATGTGCTTTGAGGATTTTACATTACTAACTTTTAAGACTGGTTTAGGTAATGCAGTACAAATATAGCAAATGTCTCTAAACATAAATTTTGAAAGGGTATTTTTGCCTTTGACTGTTAGCAGTCATGCCCTTATATGTTTGATCTTGTTGCTGCTGCTGCTAAGTCGATTCAGTCGTGTCCGACTCTGTGTGACCCCATAGATGGCAGCCCACCAGACTCCCCCGTCCCTGGGATTCTCCAGGCAAGAACAGTAGAGTGGGTTGCCATTTCCTTCTCCAAGGCATGAAAGTGAAAAGTGAAAGTGAAGCCTCTCATTCATGTCCGACTCTTCGTGACCCCATGGACTACAGCCCACCAGGCTCCTCTGTCCATGGGATTTTCCAGGCAAGAGTACTGGAGTGGGGTGCCATTAAAGCATATTTAATCTATGATGAAAAAGATGCCAGCATGTCAGCTTTAGAGTCTGAATTTATGTTCTTCCTAATAGCTTCTTGAGAGTTCTAAATGTGGATACTTTAATAAATACATTTTTAGAGCTGATATGGAAATGTATATATATATACACACACACATATTTGTTTTATATGAGTATATTTAAATCAAAAAGTAATTCTTGAAGTTGACAATTCCAACACTACATATACCTCAGTGTCAGGATGTAATACTAAATATAATAGAAAATCAGCAAATATTTTTCCTGGGATATATAGCAACTTTAATCAAATTTTGATTTAAATTATTCATTTGCAAACATCTCTGTCATCAGATGCATCTAACTTGTAATATTCCTTTTATAAAAAAATTAAAATAGGAATAAAAACAACAATTAGCACTGTCATACACTTAAAGCTTTTCATGCATTGTTCTAGGTCCTTTACATGTATGAACTCCTTTAATCCTCAGATTAAATACAGATTAAGTACTGCTACATTACAGTCCCATGTATCAGATATTATTACCAGCCAGATTGTCTAGATAAGGAAACATAGGCTCACAGAGGTTAAGGAGTAGCCCAATGATAGATGATTAATAGGTAGCGGAGCAGAGATTCAAAACCAAAACTGTGGCCCCAGAGCATGCAATCTCAACCAGTACAATGTATAATGTGCAACTCAGAATTCCAACTATAATATACAGGTGATTAAGCATATCTAAATCAAACTGTTCATTATTTCAATAATATACAAATAAATTTATAAGAGATTTTTTGAAGACTATAAAGTTACCATCCCTCATTGTCAAATCTAGATGGTGATTATAATTTTAATTTGTCTTCAGTTCAGTTCAGTTCAGTCGCTCAGTCGTGTCCGACTCTGAGACCCCATGAATCGCAGCACGCCAGGCCTCCCTGTCCATCACCATCTCCCAGAGTTCACTCAGACTCACGTCCATCGAGTCAGTGCTGCCATCCAGCCATCTCATCCTCTGTCGTCCCCTTCTCCTCCTGCCCCCAATTCCTCCCAGCATCAGACTCTTTTGACTGCTAAAATCTACTCTTTCTGAAACCTTCCCTTTAACTTCTATGGCAAGCTGTCCTCTGGGTCTCCAGGGTTCCTTCTCCTCTTCTTCCCTTAGTCTCTCCCCTTACTTCCCACTCTTTCAATATGATACTCAGTCTTTATGCTGCTGTACCTTTTACTATCTATTCTCATATAAAGCACCAACAAATCTTCTGTCTTCAACTATGAGCCACATATATTGACCTTCAGATAGTTTTATCAAGCCCCTTTTCAAATCTCTGACCACACATCCATTCCTATGGTTATAACCATTGCCACATAACCATTTCTATGAAGCTATCCTTCACTCTCCTAACATACCATACATAAAATTATAAAATTTCAATGCATAATGCCTCCTGCGTCCAAGCAGACCTTATCCTGAGATGTCTTCAGCAAGAACATTCTCCTAATTCCTAGCCAAAGTAATTTGAAAACTTTTTTCTTTCTCTTTCACTTTTATGCCCATTGCATAGCATTGATAAAAGAAAGAAATGAGAATAGAAGAGAATGTTGAACAACTGAGAGCTATCATTAGTTACTTCTGTGTCCAATAACCCATCAGATCTTACTAATTTGTTCTATGTATGTTATGTTTGATACACAATGACTGAGAGTCTCACTTCTGGGGCAAGATAACCAGGGTTCAGACTTCTTTGTCTCAGTTTCTTTATCTTCAAAATGGGGATAATAATAGTATTTACCCAACTAGATTGCTTTTAAGTATCAAATCAATTAGTGCCCATGAAATGATGTGCTCAGAGCAGTGCTTAGCACTCAATAAACACTTAATAAATGTTCTATTTTTCTTTTCCATTCCTTCAGCCAAATTCCTAGTTTATACTTCAGATCTTGAGTGCTACAGTTCAAAGATCTGGGTGAACACAAGAATGCATCCCTGCTTTCATTTTACAGAACAGGGACTTGGAACCAGAAAATAAGCAGATGATAGAGAGTTTCCTCTTGAGGAAATGAAGTCCCAGTCTCCTGGGGCCAAAATCTACTCTCTCACCCCTTCTCTGGCCTCTCTTCTTTCTAGTCCATCCTATACCATCAAGAGCCTTAAAAGATTGTTTCCAGTTAAAACAAGATCAGTGGTTTCTTGGTCATATAGTTCGATGTGTGTTGTAACTGAGATTCTCCAGTGTATGTGCTGTGCTGTGCTTAGTCACTCAGTCATGTCCAGCTCTTTGCTACCCCATGGAGTGTAGCCCACCAGGCTCCTCTGTCCATGGGGATTCTCCAGGCAAGAATACTGGAGTGGATTGCCACGCCTTCCTCCAAGGGATCTTTCCAGCCCAGGTCTTCACATTGCAGGCAAACCTTTACTATCTGAGCCACCAGGGAAGCCCAAAATTACTGAAGTGGGTTCCCATGCCCTTCTCCAGGGGAACTCCCTGATACAGGATCAAACCAGGATCTCCTGCATTGCAGGTGGATTCTTTACCAGCTAAGCCCCTATTCAATCTATACTCGTAATCTAATATTTTAGCTCATTTTTCCTTCTTTTGTTCTACGTTAAAACTCTCCACACTGGACTTCCCAGATGGTACAGTGGATAAGAATCTACCTGCTGATGCAGGGAACATGGGTTTGATCCCTGATCCAGGAGGATTCCACATACCATGGAGGAAGTAAGCCCAGGCACCACAGCTACTGAGTCCAAACCCTAGAGCCCGCAAACCACAGCTCTGCGAGCATGTTCTGCAACTCCTAAAGCCCATGGGCCTAGAGGCTGTGCTCCACAACAAGAGAAGCCACCGCAATGAGAAGCCTGCACACTGCAACAAAGAGTGGCCCCCACCTGCTGCAGCTAGAGAAAGGCTGCATAAAGCAAGGAAGACCCGGGGCAACCAAAAGTATATAAAATACATAAATTAGTTAATTAAGCAAACAAATCTCTTCACACCAGCAAACTGGTCAAAGTAATCCCTCTCCTTGGCTTTTATAGTGCACAGTGTAAGCTTCCATTTGTGTGGTGTTGAGCTTAGTCGTTCAGTTTTGTTTGACTCTTTGCAGCCCCATGGACTGTAGCCGATCAGGTTCCTCTGCTGTGGGAATTCTCAAAACAAGAATGCTGGAGTGGGTTGTCATGCCCTCCTCCAGGGGGTCTTTCCAACCCAGGGGTCGAATCCAGGTCTCCTGCATTGCAGGTGGATTCTTTACTGTCTGAGCCACCAGGCAAGTCCAAGCTTCCATTTAGAGCTTGCTTAATTTAATTACCTTCTCATGCTGAACCAGAGGAACATGAGCTCAGAGTCAGACAAACTAGGGTTTGAAATCCACTCACCCCCAGAAAAGTAGTATCTCACAGTGAAAAAAGTGAAAGTGAAGTGGCTCAGTCATGTCTAGTAGACTCTTTTTGACCCCATGGACTATAGCCTTCCAGGGTTCTCCGTCTGTCCATGGGATTTTCCAGGCAAGAATTCTGGAGTAGGTTGCCATTTCCTTCTCCAGGGGGATCTTCCTGATCCAGGGATTAAACCCAGGTCTCCCGTATTGTAGGCAGATGCTTTTACTGTCTGAGCCACCAGGGAAGCGTGACCTAAAGCAAGATAATGCATACACAGTGCTGTCCCTTGGCCTGGCAAACCTCTGGATATGTAGTTAGTAGTATTATCATCATTTGTATTTTCCACAGTGACAGTTTGACCCTTTTCTATATATTTTAAGAATTTATGTGTGTGTGTGTGTGTGTGTGTGTGTGTGTGTGTGTTGTGCTTAGTTGCTGAATCATGTCCAATACTTTGTGATCCTATAGACCATAACCAGCCAACCTCCTCTGTCCATGGGATTCTCCAGGCTAGAATACTGGATTGGGTCACCATTCCCTCACATACACACATATATATGGGCTTCCCAAGTGACTCAAGTCTTGAAGAATCCACCTGCCAATGCAGGAGACACAGGAGATGCTGGTTCAATCCCCGAGTTGGGAAGATTCCCTAGAGGAGGAAATGGCAACCCCCTCCAGTATTCTTGCCTGAAAAATCCCATGCACAGAAGACCCTGACGGGTTGCAGTCCACAGGGGTGCAGAGTCAGACACGACTGAGCATGCATAGAGTGCACACGCGCGCACACGCGCACACACACACACACACACACACACATTTTGAAGGTTGAGATTCACTGTGTTATTTAATGAAATGAATAGTGAAAGACTAGTTAACTACACTGGACTGTTACTATTTGAAATATTACATATGAAATTAAACCCCAGAGCCTCACTTTGTCAAGTATATATTCAGCACAAGGAGCAGCACATTTACTGTTCTACTTCTTACAGTTCAGATTCTGCTCTTTTCTCCCTAGGGTGCAAATGCTCTCGTCACATATACGATCATCAGTGGAGCCGATGACAGTTTCCGAATTGACCCCGAATCTGGAGATCTGATAGCTACCAGGAGACTGGACAGAGAACGTCGTTCCAAATATTCCTTGCTGGTTCGTGCAGATGATGGTCTTCAGTCCTCAGATATGAGAATAAATATTACTGTCAGTGATGTGAATGACCACACACCCAAGTTCTCCAGGCCTGTGTACTCTTTTGACATCCCAGAAGACACAACCCCAGGTAGGTGGCACACTTTTAAGTATGTTTTGCAAGGGTCACCTCTGACTACAGTTACACGGACTAGGTTTTGGCTGCTCTTAAATTGTGACTAGTATGTGCTACTGGGTATAAACATTGGATTTTTAAATATTTTAATTAACCGTCTTTGCTACAGTTCCCAAACAAATTTCCAGACTTTTGAGAGTAAATGAGATAAGCTAATCATCTGATTTCTTAATTACAGATATTTGTTTCTGAAAGTACCTGTGTCATGCATTGTTAAGTTTCCTGGCAACCGCAGTTTTGATACTGTTTTTCCCCTGTAAGGATGTCTGATGTGATTATGTTCCTGAGCATAGAAAGCAAAAAAAAGCACAGGAAAACCTGTGAATACCCGTTAAAATACTTACTAGCTGTGTGAACCAGGACAATTAATTAATTTCTCTTAGCTTCAATTCCTTCTTCTGTGTATGGAAACAATAATTCTTTTTAGAAGTAGGATAAAACATGTATGAGTTTGTTAACATGGGGCTTGAGGATTAGCAGATGCTGAATACATGTAGTAGAATAGGAATCCTGAATTCTCACCTTGCTTCTTTGAATATATTATGTTGTGACTGTTGCATGTGAGTACTCAATATCCCTGTTTCTGGTGTGAGTTGGCTTCATTTCCACTATTAGAAATTCTTATCTAAAACTGAAATTGTATTTTGAATTATATTTGAATGAGTTTGTAAAATAAGGCATTTGTTTTAGAAACTCATTTGACAAAGAAATTAAACATTTATAGAGGACTAAAATCTCACTGCAGTCAGTTCACCAAGATGAATTGTTCATGTCCTTCATGAAATTCCCATCACATTTTTTGCTCACCGCATTTCTAGCAATGGTCATATAAGCTTTTAAGTGGTATCCCCTTAGCATAATTCTGTATTATTGCTTGGAATCGCCAGTTCCTGACACTAGCAGGACATTGAATTCATCAATATGTTCATGAATTGTTAGGTAGAAAAATAATGTCAGAAGTTTTGTTTATTTCCCAGAACATTTACATTGCAACATAAGATCTACTGGCTTCCAAGGTGGCACAGTGATAAAGGATACGCCTGCCAATGCAGGAGACTCCAGAGACGTAGGTTCAATCCCTGGGTTGAGAAGATATCCTGGACTAGGAAATGGAAACCCACTCCAGTTTTCTTGCCAGGAAAATTCCATGGATAGAGGGGCCTGGTGGGCTACAGTCCATGAGGCTGCAAAGAGTCAGACATGACTGAGTGACTGAGCGTGCGCACACACACACACACACACACACACACACACACACACATAAGATCTACTGGATATTTGACAGTGTTGGCATCCATGTTAATGTAGAAATCTACAGTAGAAATCACTATATTTTTGTAGTGATTTTCTAGTTAAAATATTTTGCTATACAGATAAATGTTTTGGTATCATATATAGTCTCTTAGCAGTACCCTGTCCCATTAATTTTATATTCTCAATTTATTCTAGGTTCTTTGGTAGCGGCTATTTTAGCTACAGATGATGACTCTGGTGTGAATGGAGAAATTACATATATTGTGAATGAAGATGATGAAGATGGCATATTTTTCCTGAATCCAGTTACTGGAGTCTTTAATTTGACTCGAATGTTGGATTATGAAGTACAGCAATATTATATCCTCACTGTTCGGGCTGAAGATGGTGGCGGACAATTTACTACCATCAGGGTTTACTTCAACATACTAGATGTAAATGATAACCCACCCATTTTCAGCTTGAATTCATACAGCACATCTTTAATGGAGAATCTACCTCTAGGATCTACTGTTCTTGTGTTTAATGTTACCGATGCAGATGATGGTATGTACTTTATTTTGCATACTTAAAGTTCATTAAACATTAATCATTAGATTTATATCATATTTATTGTGTGCAGCTGTCACAAAATTACATTTTATAAATATAGATCTGAAATTGAGGAATAGATTTATAATTTAACTATAGAGGATTTAAAGACTAAGGATTTTATTAGTTCTTTTTTATAACACTTACACAGCATACATTGTGTGCATCTATAAGATGCACAGTTATAAAGCTTTATAAATTTATCTTCCTTTATTCTCTTTAAATGTGTGACACTGCTGTTTAGCATTATAGAAGTCATAAAGCAGCTTTTTGGCAGGTTTTATTCGGATAACTATTTGCTTACATATATTCTTTTAACATAAAAAGGATAAAATGTGGATGCTAAAGGAAAGCCAGATCTCAAAAAAATACTTCAGAATGCATGATTAGTTTTGTATTCTGACCTAAAATGGCTCAGAATATCTCAGCAAGCTTTCATGCTTTGACTCAAAGGACAGTCTCAGAGTTCTTTAATTTTTATGCTACATAATCTAGTTGAGATTTTAAATCTAGACCTTACAGTGTTTGATATTTGATTTTTATTTAGTTGAAAAACTTTAAAGTATGACTCCCTTGGTCTTTCTTTAAGACTTATTTTGTAAATACACATACCAGATAATATAGCCTTTAGAGATAATATTGTACAGATTGTCGATCTTTGTTCAGAAAGTTAATACCTTGTTTTTCCTTCGGATGCAGCTAAATGTTCATTTAGTTAAGAAAACAAGGGACAGTATTTTAAGAGGAAATCGGTCTCTAGCCCAAGGATATGCCTCGTGGCATAGGCATATCAACCTTAATTTAGAATTTCCTTGTTCTTGCTGACTTAAATGATTTATGTGATCTCAGAGTACCATTCATCCCATTCTGCTCTATACTTAGTTTGCTTTCAAGAGTATCTAGAATCGCCACTTACAAAGATATGAGAGGCAGAGCACAGTATTTTTATGTATCTTTCAATTCATGAAATAGGAAATGCTTTCTTTAGAATTCATTAAGTGCATTTTAAAGTTATCCTTTCTTATTTAAGCATAGTTAATAATGAAAACATAAATATTCCTAAAATAGAAGTGCCTGTAATGTCAGTACCACAAATTGCTAATAATATTAAAAACAACAACTGACAGATACAGTCATCCCTTGTATCAGCAGGAGACTGGTTCCAGGACTTCTGGAAAGTTAGTCAAGTGAAAATGTTAGCTGCTCAGTAGTGTCCGACTCTTTGCGACCCCAAGGACTGTAGCCGCCAGACTCCTCTGTCCATGAGATTCTCTAGGCAATAATACTGGAGTTGGTAGCCGTTCCCTTCTCCAGGGGATTTTCCTGACCTCGGGATCAAATCCTGGTCTTCTGCATTGCAGGGAGATTCTGTATCTCTGAGCCTCTAGGGAAGCCTCATTGATACCAAAATCTAAGATGTCAAGTCCTTTATATAAAATAGTGTAATATTTGCATACACCCCACGCACATTCACCCATATACTTTAAATCATCTCTAGATTACTCACAATACCTACTACCATATAAATGCTATATAAATAGTTTCCAGAGCACAGAAGATTTAAGTTTTGCTTGAAATTTGGAACTTTCTGGAATTTTTTTCCCCTCAAACTATTTTGGGTGTATGTTGGTTGAATCCTTGGATGTGGGACCAGCAAATATGACGGACCACTTGTCCCTAGTATGTAGCCAGTCCTGGCCTAAGAATTTGCACAGTCTATTTCATGTACATCAGCCTAGTTCTGTACATGTAAGTGTCTCCCATTAGACTTTATGCACAGTTGAGGTTAATCTTTATTTTGAATGTTGGCTTATCTATTATTATAAACTTAATTAATTTATCTGATCTCTGGATATGAACATTTTTTAATTTGTCCTAACTTCTGTGCGGTGAAGAATTATCTGCCAAGTTTCTTTGTGACTTTAAGCATTAGAGAGAGCCTATTGTATGATAAGTTTGTGTGCAGGTCTAGAGTAAATTCCATTTATCCTCAAAACTAAACTGTAGAGAACTGAGAAAATAGCAAATAAGAAACTTCCTTTGTGAAACCTGCTGGAATATTCCATGCAAGCATATTCACAGAAATGTATTAACCATTGACTTCAAGTTACTTTTTATGGATTTTTTTTCCTTTAATTGTGTTAGATAAAATTTTCAAGCTACATTTTTCTGTTGTTTTAGCATTGAATACTTTTATCAGTATAATTTCCTGCACCTTGACCTAAAATATAGGACACAGTTTCTATTCTCTCTGAATTTCTGAATTTCAAGGATCATGATAAGACTGTACAAGGGTAACCTTCTTTGTTTAAAACTGCCAACTCAGTTATACTAAATAGCTCTCAAGTTGTTTCACAATGTTATTTAGACTTTTCTAATTAACAATTTAGTTTTAATCTCAGACCAAGAGCTTTCAGAGGAGATAATATTGTCATCTTAAATGAAGACATTTTATATGAAAATAAATTTACCATTTTCTGTTACTTATATCTAAATTCTCTAAATTTAACCTAAAATTTTAGATTGCAGAACCATTTAATAAGAATAAAGCAAATATTTTACTGTGCTCACAAGATAAGTAGCACATGTATTAATCTCAAGGCTTTCATTCATACAGCTAAGAAAGTATTATATTGAGGCAAAGTATAGTGGATGCTAGGCGTACGGAACCTGTCTGCCAATGCAGGAGACACAAGAGACGTGGGTTAGAGCCCTAGGTTGCGAAGATCCCTTGGAGAAAGAAATGGGAACCCACTCCAGTATTGCATGGAAAATTCCATGGATGGAAAGAAGAGCCTGGCAAGCTACAGTCCATGGAGTTACAAAGAGTCAGATAAGACTGAGCAATTGAGCACGCACATTATAAATTGAAGTTTCATGGAAATAGTCTAGCTTTGATAATTATTATATTATCCTAGAAATAAATTCATATACTCTTAAAAATATTGGGAAATCATAGAGTAGTTTGAAAATAAAGTAATTATAAGTATTGTTGAATAAATTTACTGATATACGCTTGGTACACAATGCAGATCAATTGACCTGTAAATGAGTTTCATATTCCAGTGACCTGATGACCTTGTTGGAACTGCTTCATAAAAGTGAATGCTGTTTGCAAGAGTTCCATGTGTTGCAGCTGTACGATAAGTTGACAAATACTAGTTCATCATAGAAATAATTAGGCATTTATGGACTGTGAATAAATATGCACATTTTGTAACAGAGCCACATACCTACGGTTATGTGCTGTATTTCCTGGAACTAAATTATTCTCAAGACTGAAATAAAAACCAACCAAAAAAAAAAACTAACACAACCACACACACAATAAAACTGCCAGAAAGAATCATGTAACTAAACCACTTTCAGAACACTGAACATAAATGTTTAGAAATATGGACTGTTCTTAACTTAAAGATCTGGGGCTGTAAAAGCCCACTAAATTCAAGTTCTAGCACATATGAATAAATTATAGGATGTTAAAATGTTTACTGATTCATGATTGGGATATTTGATGCAAGGAGTAGAGAGAGAATGGCCTGAATTCCTTATTTTTCAGGATAGTATAAAGATTTAGGGAGAATTTTGAGTCTCAATATGTCTACATGTATTTTCTAGATGTAGAACACATGTCCTAAGTCACTTAGACATGACAGGAGTGAAAAGTCCTTTTTTTGCAGTAAAGTCCATAGAGATGATTTCCGTAAGCTGTAATTACAGCAATACAGTTTCAGTTCCTGAGATGAAAGCTATTTCTTAGATTGTGCTGCAATATTTTGTGCAAAACAAGTTGTATTTCCATGTTTTTGTTCTCAAAGATAGTGACTGTTATCATTACCAGTTCCTTTTTAATGTTATCATCTGATATAGTCAGCATTATGAATTTAAATATAAAATCATTTTTATCTTTTTCATAATTCTAGTTAATATTTATTACTTCTACCACCCACCTACCCAGCAAACTTTCTCCCTAAAAAGGAGGCTGTCCTGCTGTTTACAACAAGGCTATAAAATCTTGGTATCATGTTCTCTTTTTGCCTCTGCAGGTTAATTGTTTACTCCAGGAAGTAGAATACACAGTGGACCAGGGGTGTTCCAATCCTAGATTTAATTGCTTGCCTTCCAGTTGATTTATGTAGAAATGTTAGACCATCACTTTGTAGCCATGTGTAGTTTTGTCAGTATTTTAAATTTCTTTTGATCTTGAGCATGAAAGGTTTATATGCTTACACAGAAATGCTTGTTGGTATTATTTTTATCCAGGTGTCTTCATAACTTTTTCTCAATAATAATTGTGTCTGAATTTGTACCGCCAAGAATAAGAACTAAATATTTACTGACAGAGTTAATCATAGGAAAGCAAAAAAAATTCTTAAGAGAGCAATTCTATTTAAAAATATATTAAATATATATCACTATATATATATGTATATATATATATATTTAAAATTAAATTACTTTCTCAGTAATATATCTATATTTAGTATCAGTGGATGAAACCTTTTTCTTCTTCTTTTTTTCATCAGTTGATAGAACTTTTCTTCCCCCAAACCTGTGGAATTTTAAGTCAGAGAGTTGAAGTAGGCTGTTGACCCTGTTCTATCCAGATCTTAAAATTCTCTTTATCTCCTGCTGGCGAATTGACCTGTGGCCTCCATTAGCTTTATTTATTCATATTTTCCCTGATCCTCAGTGTCCTAAGTATTTTGAACTTTATAACCTCTGCTTTGTTCTCTTGTGAGTGGTCTTAAATAAACTGCAAGGATTAAAAGTCACAACTCTTAATGAGGAGAAAACCCCTACCTTTTCAAAGATCTACTCAATCCTTGTTTATCCTAGAAATTTTTGTGAATAAGCCAGTGCTTGAAAGGTATCTCCATAAACAGTTTCCTCTGCATCAACATACAGACAAAGGATATCAGATAAGAAACTATCAAAGCATGGGAAAATAATAATTCTAGCATTAAAAAAAAAAAAAAGCAGGCACTACCTGGTAGGAAAAAAAAAACAAAAACTGTATTACTCAACTACAACTTGCCTTTACAAGGACTTAATGGGTTTCAAGAAAAGGCAGAAGCTAACTGAAATATCTACAAAATCCTAAGAAAGAGTATTTTTCAAGAAAAGGGTGATCCACTTGTTCTAGAAGACTTTTGGCAAAGAATGGACATCATTTTTGACACTTGAATAGTTAAAGTTCATAAATATAGGAGCCATTTGTAAGTAGTTTAAATAACTCAATGGATTTTTCAGAGCATAAGATCCCAGAGTAGAGCATCTTTATTAAAGATGGATTATCTAGATATAAAATATGTTTCTTAGAAATTCTTAGGCCATCCTATAATTGCCCAACATGTTTATGATAAAATATAAAAGTACACATGACATTATGGACCAGTGAAGAAAATGCTCTTCTGGGGCAGGAAATATAATTTTTACTTTG